>JACBWV010000423.1:2523161-2572131 GCA_013435795.1 Chlamydomonas sp. ICE-L | reverse complement strand
CTTATCCCATCATAGATGCCCATCTTAATCCCATCATAATTCCACTAATGCCATATATGCCATCTTAATGCCCTCATTAGCCATCTTAATGCCATCATAATGCCACTAATCCATCATAATGGCCATCTTAATGCCATCATAATGCTATCCCGCCCCTTTAATCCAATCATAGGCCATCTTAATTCCCTCATGATGCCATCTATCCCATCTAGATGCCCATCTTAGAATGCCATCATAATGCCATTTTAATGACATCAAATGCCATCTTAATCCCATCATAATGCCCATCATGATCCCATCATAATGCCAGGGGAAGGGGGGAAAAAAAAAGGGGGGGACAGGGGGGGGGGACCGAGGATCGTGGATCCTCATAATTCCATCTAATACCCATCATATGCCATCTTAATCCATCATAAGCGCATCTTAATCCAGCAGAAATGCCATCTTAATCCCATCATAATGCGGCATCTTAATGCCATCATAATTACCATCTTAATGGCCATCATAATGCCATTACTGCCATCTAATGGCCATCTTAATGCCACCATATGCCGATAATGCATCTGTATCCATCATAATGCATCTTATGCCATCATAATGCCGATCTTAATGCCTCATATTGCCATATTATCCGCATCTAATGCATCTTAATGGCCTCATTATGCCATCTAATCCACATCATAATGCATCTTAGCCCATCATAGATGCCGATCTAATCCATCACATAATGCCACTTAATCCCATCATGAATGCCTCTTAATGCCATATAATGCCACTTAATGGCCATCTAAGCCATCTTAATGCCATCAAATGCCATCTTAGTCCGCATCATTACTGCCATCATAATGCCCATCATATGCCATCTTAATCCATCATAATGCCCATCTTGGGGTAATCCATCAATAATGCCATCTAAATTCCCATCAGAATCCATCCTTATCCCCATCATAATCCATCTAATGCCATCATATTCCCTCTTAATGCCATCATAAGCCATCTTAATGCCATCATAATGCCATCTTATGGCCACCATGGGAATGCCGATAATGCCATCTTAATGCCATCATATGCCATCTTAATGCCATCATATGCCATCAATTAATCCATCATAATTGCCATCTTAATCCGCAGCTAATGGCCATCTTAATCCCATCATAATGCCATCCTTGAATCCGATAATAATGCCATCTAATCCCATCACTAATGCCATCTAATGCCATCATAATTCCATCTTCAATCCCATCATAATTGCCATCTTAATGCTCATAATGCCCCATCCTTATGCCATCGATAACCATCTAATCCAGCATAATGCCATCTTAAATCCCATCATAATCCATCTATATGGCATCATAGATGCCATCTAATCCCCATAATTCTCTTACTCCATCATAATTCCATCTTATGCCATCATAATGCCATCTTATCCGCATCATAAGGCCATCTTAATCCCATCATAATGCCCATCTTAATCCCATCAATGCATCTAATTGCATCATAATGCCATCTTAATCCATCATAATTGCCCTCTTAATCCCATCATAAGGCCCTCTTGAATGCCATGGGCGGATAATGCCATCTTAATCCATCATAATGCCAGTCTCAATCCCATCATAATGCCTCTTAATTTCCTACATAATGCGGATCTTAATGCCATCATAAGTGCATCTTAATGCATCATAATGCCATCTTAATGCCATCATCATGCCATGTTTATGCCATCATAATGCCTCTTAATGCCATCATATGCCACATAATGCCATGTAAATGCCGATCCCAATGCCATCTTAGTGCTACCATAGATGCCATAATGCCATCTTAATCTCATAATGCCATCTTAATCCCATCATACTGCCATCTTTAATCCATCATAATGCCATCTTAATCCCATCATAATGACCATCTAAATGCCATCATATATGCCATCTTATGCCAGTCACATAAGTCCATCTTAATGCCATCAATAATGCCATCTTAAACATCCCATACATAATGGCCATCTTAATGGCCGATCTACTGCCATCTTAATCCATCATAATGCCATCTTAATCCCATCGATAATGCCATCTTATCCCATCGCAAATCCATCTTATGCAATCATAATGCCATTTTAATGCCATCATAATGCCATCTTAATCCATCTAATGCACCATCATAATCCCATCATAATGGCGATCTTGTGATCCGCATCATAATGCCATCTTAATCCCATCATCATGCCATCTTAATCCCATCATAATGCCATCTTAATGCCATCATAATGCCATCTTAATGCCATCATAATGCCATCTTAATCCATCATAATGCCATCTTAATGCCATCATAATGCCATCTTAATCCCATCATTATGCCATCATAATCCCATCATAATGCCATCTTAATCCCATCATAATGCCATCTTAATCCCATCATAATGCAATCTTAATGCCATCATAATGCCATCTTAATGCCATCATAATGCCATTTAATGCATCATAATGCCATCTTAATCCCCATCATAATGCATTTTAATGCCACATAATGCCATCTTATCCCATCATGTATGGGGGCCATCATAATCCCATCATAATGCCCATCTTAATCCCATCATAATGCCATCTTAATCCCATCATAATGCCATCTAAATCCCATCAGAATGCCATCTTAATCCCATCATAATTCCATCTTAATGCCATCATAATTCCATCTTAATGCCATCATAATGCCATCTTAATGCCATCATAATGCCATCTTAATGCCACCATAATGCCGATAATGCCATCTTAATGCCATCATAATGCCATCTTAATGCCATCATAATGCCATCTTAATCCCATCATAATGCCATCTTAATCCCATCATAATGCCATCTTAATCCCATCATAATGCCATCTAAATGCCATAATAATGCCATCTTAATCCCATCATATGCCATCTTAATCCCATCATAATGCCATCTTAATCCCATCATAATGCCATCTCAAATTGCCATCATAATGCCATCTTAAATGCCATCCATAATGTGCCATCTGGTACATCCCAGGGTCATTATGCCAATCTAATCCCATCAGAATGCCATCTAATGCGCATCATATCCATCTTAATCCCATCATAATTCCATCTTATGGCCAATGAACATAATGCCATCGTTAATCCGCATCATATGCCATCTTAATCCATCATAATCGGGCATCTTTAATCGCCATCATAAATGCCATCCTTAATCCCATCATAGATGCAATCTTAATTGCCTATCATAATGCCCATCTTATCCCTCACAATGCCATCTTTTAATGCCATCATAATGCCATCCTTAATGCCATCATAAGGCCATCTTAATGCCATTATGCCATCTTAATGCCATATAATGCCATCTTATGCCATCATAATGCATCTTAATGCCATCATAATGCATCTTAATGCCACCATAATGCCGATATTGCCATCTTCATAATCCATCATATGCCAATCTTACTCCATCATAATGCATCTTAATCCATCACAGCAATCTTAATCCTATCTAATGCCCATCTTTATCCCATCATAAGCCATCTTAATGCCATCAATAATGCCATCTAAATCCCAATCATAATGCATCTTTAAGTCCATCATAATGCCATCTTATCCCATCATATTGCCATCTAAATGCCATCTAGCAAAAAAATGCCATCATAATGGCCATCTTAATCCCATTAAAAAAGTCCATAAACCATCTCAATCCATCATAATGCCATCTAATGCCATCATATGCCATCTTAAGCCATCATAATGCCATCTTAATGGCCATCTAATGCCAGGGTCTTATGCCATCATAATGCCATCTTAATGCCTCATATGCATCTTAATGCCAACCATATGCCGATAGAAAAATGCCATCTTAAACGCCATCATAATGCCACACACTTAACTCCCATCAGGTAATGCCATCTTAATCCATTATAATGCCATCTTAATGCGCCATCGATAATGCCATCTTAATGCCCCATCTAGGGATGCCATCTGTAATCCCATCATAATGCCTCTAATCGTCATAATTGCCATCTTAATCCATCATAATGCGCCATCTTAATCCCATCATAATGCCATCCAACTTAATTCCCATCATACAATTGCCATCTTAAAAAAATGCCATCATAATGCCATCTTAATCGCCTCATAATTCCATCTAATGCCTCAAAATGCCATCTTAATGCCATCATAATGGGGCCATCGTAATGCCATCAAAATGCCATCATAGATGCCAATCTTAATGGGCATCAATAATGCCATTTAATGGCCATCATAATTGCCATCTAATCCCATCATAATTCCCACTATGCCATCTTCATGCCATCATAGTTCCAATCTTAATGCCATCATAATGCCATGCTTATCCTTATAATGCCATCTTAATCCCATCATAATGCCATCTTAATGCCATCATAATGCCATCATAATGCCATCTTAATCCCATCATAATGCCATCTTAATCCCATCATAATGCCATCTTAATGCCATCATAATGCCATCTTAATGCCATCTTAATGCCATCATAAGGCCATCTTAATGCCATCATAATGCCATCTTAATGCCATCATAATGCCATCTTAATGCCACCATAATGCCAATAATGCCATCTTAATGCCATCATAATGCCATCTTAATCCTCATATCCATCTTAATCCCATCATAATGCCATCTTAATCCCATAATGCGGCATCCTTAATGCCATCATAATGCCATCTAAGTCCCATACGATAATGCCACTTAATCCCATCATAATGCCCATCTTAATGCCCTCATAATGTCCTCTTAATCCGATCATAATGTACCATCTCAATCCCATCATAATGGCCATCATTAATGGCACATCATAAGGCCATCTTAATGCCACATCAATGCCATCGTATAGATGCCATCACATAAATGCCATCACTTAATGCCATCATACTGGGCCATGTTAATGCCATCAGAATGCCATCTTAAGCTTCCGATAATGCCGTAAGGGGCGATCGTTAAGTGCCATCATAAGCCATCTTATCCCGATCATATGGCCATCTTAATCCCATCATAATGCCATCTTAATCCCATCATAATGCCATCTTAATGCCATCATAATGCCATCTTAATGCCATCATAATGCCATCTTAATGCCATCATAATGCCATCTTAATCCCATCATAATGCCATCTTAATGCCATCAGAATGCCATCTTAATCCCATCATAATGCCATCTTAATCCCATCATAATGCCATCTTAATGCCATCGTAATGCCATCTTAATGCCATCTTAATGCCATCATAAGGCCATCTTAATGCCATCTTAATGCCATCAAAATGCCATCATAATGCCATCTTAATGCCATCATAATGCCATCTTAATGCCATCATAATGCCATCTTAATCCCATCATCATCCCATCATAATGCCATCTTAATGCCATCATAATGCCATCTTAATGCCATCATAATGCCATCTTAATCCCATTAAACCCATCTTAATCCCATCATAATGCCATCTATGCATCATAATGCCATCAGAATGTGCCATCCTTAATCCCATTCATAAGGCCAACTTAATCCCATCATAATGCCATCTTAATGCCATCATAATGCCATCTTAATCCCATCATAATGCCATCTTAATGCCATCAAAATGCCATCTTAATGCCATCATAATGCCATCTTAATGCCATCAAAATGCCATCATAATGCCATCTTAATGCCATCATAATGCCATCTTAATGCCATCATAATGCCATCTTAATCCCATCATAATCCCATCATAATGCCATCTTAATGCCATCATAATGCCATCTTAATGCCATCATAATGCCATCTTAATCCCATTATAATGCCATCTTAATCCCATCATAATGCCATCTTAATGCCATCATAATGCCATCATAATGCCATCTTAATCCCATCATAATGCCATCTTAATCCCATCATAATGCCATCTTAATGCCATCATAATTCCACTTAATGCCATGCTTAATGCCATTCATAAGGCCTGCTTAATTGCCATCATATGCCATCTTAATGCCATCATAATGCCATCTTTAATGTCATCCCCCCCCCCCATAATGCCAATAATGCATCTTAATGCCATCATAATGCCATCTTAATCCAACATAATGCCATCCTTAATCCCATCATAATGCCCGCTAATCCATCATAATGCCATCTTAATTATCAAATGCCTCTTAATCCCCTCATAATGCCATCTTAATCCATCTAATGCCATCTTAAATGCCATCTAATGCCATCTTAATCCCAATCATATTGCCATCTCAAATCCCATCATAATGCCATCTTAATGCCATCATAATGCCATCTTAATGCCATCATAATGCCATCTTAATGGCCATCATAATGCCATCTTAATGCCATCATATGCCATGTTTAATGCCATCATAATTGCCATCTTACTGCTAACCATAATGCCTATAATGCGATTTAATTGCATCCATAATGCCATCTTAATCCCATCATAATGCCATCTTAATCCCATCATAATGCCATCTTAATCCCATCATAATGCCATCTTAATGCCATCATAATGCCATCTTAATGCCATCATAATGCCATCTTAATGCCATCATAATGCCATCTTAATCCCATCATAATGCCATCTTAATGCCATCATAATGCCATCTTAATCCCATCATAATGCCATCTTAATCCCATCATAATGCCATCTTAATGCCATCATAATGCCATCTTAATGCCATCTTAATGCCACATAAGGCCATCTTATGCATCATATGCCATCTTATGCTCATAATTGCCCTCAAATGCCACCATAATGCCGATAATGCCATCTTAATGCCATCATAATGCCATCTTAATCCCATCATAATGCCATCTTAATCCCATCATAATGCCATCTTAATCCCATCATAATGCCATCTTAATGCCATCATAATGCCATCTTAATCCCATCATAATGCCATCTTAATGCCATCATAATGCCATCTTAATCCCATCATAATGCCATCTTAATCCCATCATAATGCCATCTTAATCCCATCATAATGCCATCTTAATCCCATCATAATGCCCGAAATCCCATCAATGCCATCTACCCATCAGAATGCCATCTTAATGCCATTCATATGCCATTTAATTCCAATCATAATGCCATCTTAATGCCATCATAATGCCATCTTAATGCCATCATAATGCCATCTTTAATGCCATCATATGCCTATCTTAATGCCCCATAATGCCGATAATGCCATCTTATGGCATCATAATGCATCTTAATCTCATCATAATGCCACTAATCCCATCATAATGCCACTTATCCCATCATAAATGCCATCTTAATGGCCAATCAAATGCTCATCTTTATCCCATCATAATGCCATCTTAATCCCATCATAATGCCATCTTAATCCCATCATAATGCCATCTTAATCCCATCATAATGCCATCTTAATCCCATCATAATGCCATCTTAATGCCATCATAATGCCATCTTAATCCCATCATAATGCCATCTTAATGCCATCATAATGCCATCTTAATCCCATCATAATGCCATCTTAATGCCATCATAATGCCATCATAATGCCATCTTAATACCATCATAATGCCATCTTAATGCCATCTTAATGCCATCTTAATCCCATCATAATCCCATCATAATGCCATCTTAATGCCATCATAATGCCATCTTAATCCCATTATAAGGCCATCTTAATCCCATTATAATGCCATCTTAATCCCATCATAATGCCATCTTAATGCCATCATAATGCCATCTTAATCCCATCATAAGGCCATCTTAATCCCATCATAATGCCATCTTAATGCCAACATAATGTCATCTTAATCCCTTCATAATGCCATCTTAATCCCATCATAATGCCATCTTAATCCCATCATAATGCCATCTTAATGCCATCATAATGCCATCTTAATGCCATCATAATGCCATCTTAATGCCATCATAATGCCACCATAATGCCAATAATGCCATCTTCAACACCCTTTTCTGTACCCCTTTCAAGCCAAATAAAAGGGTGTCGAAGACCCCCTAAATTTGCAGTGATTGCCCAACATATAACAGAAAAAACCATTATTCATCCACAGTTCTACTGTGTCTGGTGCCCCACCACTTGTGTGCCCCACCCCACCCCACTGCAACCACTCACCCTGATCAATGTTGTCTCCAGCCGCTGTACTTCAACCACAGTAATTCTGTGTCTGGTGCCCCACCCCACCCCACTGCAACCACTCATCAGACTCAGTGTTGTTTCCAGCCGCTGTATATTCTGGCGCATGTTGCTCAGCACCTCCCCCACATTGGAGAACCAGTTTAGGTCCTCCTCAGCCCCCGTAGAGGCCCACCCCAGGCTAGATGTGTGAGTTATCGCCGCGAAAGAGTTCGCCCTTGAGGGCTTCATTAGCATGTGGGTGTGGTGCACACGGCGCAACCTGCAGGGGTGCGTGGGCTAGGTGTGTGATTTATCGCCGCAAAAGAGTTCGCCCTTGAGAGCTGCATTAGCACGTGGGTGTGGTGCACACGGCGCAACTTGCAGGGGGGCTGGGCTGGGATGGGGTAGGGTAGGGTAGGGTAGGGTAGGGTAGGGTAGGGTAGGGTAGGGTAGGGTAGGGTAGGGTAGGGTAGGGTACATTTAGTTTGGTTTTGTTGTTTGGGCTCACAAATCGGAAATGGCAAAGTGTATTGTAGGCAGCTTATGGTAAAAGCTCTCCATCATACCTAACACTAGCACAAATTCAGGGCCCCTGTCGGTAAAACGAATGTTTGAGGTTCAGTTCATCAATGTTCTTCGCTTTAGCCCTTCCAGCCATAGTTGGGCAAGACTCTTGATACTATTTGGCCTACCCCTGGACTGCAACATACATACATACATACATACATACATACATACATACATACATACATACATACATACATAAATACATACATAAATACATAAATACATACATAAATACATGAATACATAAATACATACATACTTACATACATACATACATACATACATACATACATACATACATACATACACATACATACATACATACATGCCTATATACCTGCCGGAATGTACAACCCTCACCAGGGTTGACCTTGCCCTGGACAACTTGTTCTTCTTCCGGCCCTGTGACTTGTCATCCCTGGTGCCTACCTACCTACCTACCAACCGACCGACCGACCGACCGACCGACCGACATGCATTCATACCTGCCTACCTACCTACATACCTACCTACATGCATTCATACCTGCCTACCTACCTACATACCTACCTACATGCATTCATACCTGCCTACCTACTTACATACCTACCTACATGCATTCATACCTGCCTACCTAACTATCTACATGCATGCATACATACCTGCCAACCTACCTACCTACCTACCTACATGCCTACCTACATGCCTACCTGCCTACCTACCTACATGCATGCATGCATTCATACCTGCCGGGGTGTACGACCCTTACCAGGGTTGACCTTGCCCTGGACGACATCTTCCGGCCCTGTGACTTGTCAACCCTGGCAGAGATTATCTTGGAGGCTTGGCCCCACTCCTCTGTGGTCATGGTTCCCTGCAAGCACATTTGAATTCAAATTCAAAGAATTCATGAACCAGCGCGTGCATGAATCTCAACCCGCAAGCGCATTTAACTTCAAAATCAAAGAAAGAATAAATCTGATTGTGCATCAGCCTCACCCTGCAAGCGTCCTTAAATTCAAATGTAAATCATTAATTCACCACATTTTGCATGAATCTCAACCAGCAAGCGTATTTGAATACAAATTAAAAGAATTAATTGACCACATTTTGCACGAATCTCACCCTGCAAGCGTACTTAAATTCAAATTTAAGTAATTAATTAACCACATTCTGCATGAATCTCACCCTGGAAGTGCATTTATGTTCAAAATCAAATAATACGTGAAACTGATTAGGAATCAGCCTCACCCTGCAAGGGTACTTGAATTCAAATTAAAATGATTAATGAACCGGCTTGTGCCTCAGCCTCACCTTGCATGCTGATTTAAATTCAAATTTAAAGCTGTTTAAAGAATGAATGAACCAGCTTGCGCATATACCTCTAGGGAACGGCAACTAATATTAGTGTTTGAAAAACTAATATTAACTCATATTATTATAGTGTCACAATAATATTAATTTTTCAAATAAATCTGAAATTCTGGTGAGACGGCTCGTCCGACTAATTTTATATGATGTTATTTATTCACTAATCTTATATAACATAGCCGACCCCTATGTATCTCACCCGGGGGAAAGCCACGTTTGTGTACTGGGGGCCTCTGTAGTCAACTGGGGAGCTGGGCCTGGCAAGAGACAGGCGGCTCAAATCGTACAGCAGATCAAAGTCGGTATCACCCTGCATGGGCGCAGCCCCCCTCGCTGACAGCTCACCAGAGGTTGTGCCACCCTGCATGAGCACAGCCCCCCCTGCTGACAGCTCACCAGAAGCGGCGGCAGGTGGCGTGGGACCGTCACTGTTAGAAGAGCCCTGTCCATGTCCCGCCTGTCCTGCTGTGGGTAGCGTGCCTGCGGACCGCTTCTCTGCTAGTACCTCCACCATCCAGTCAAACTTTTCCTTGGTGGCTGCCTCCTGCGGGTCCAGCACCTCAGCATCAGTTCCGACACTAGCACCAGCACCAGCAATGCTCACATCAGTAGGAATCTCTTCCTCCCACCTGTCCTCACTCCCACAAGCACTACAAGTAGCACTACGGCTCTCAGACTCCAGACCAACTGACGCAGCACTATCCCCTGGCTCTGAAACCTGGCTGCCTCCAGTACCTGCCTCGCTGGCGATCAGCAGGGAGATGGATGGAAAGCCTGTGGGGTACATGCGCTTCATAAGGGCAGCTTGATAGCTGCTGGGTGTCACCCCCTGGACCCCAGCCACCCCACAAACACCAGACCCATCGGCATGCATTCCTGTGGTAGCTGTAGCTGAGGATGTAGCTGAAGATGTAGCTGAGTCTGCAGCTGTAGCTGTAGCATGGGTGTCAATATCATCAGCCACCATCCCATGGGCCCCCATGCCATTGGGCCGCATCCCACTGGCACTTGCCACCGCACAGGATGTAGCTGAGTGTGTAGCTGAGTATATAGCTGAGTATATAGCTGCAGCTGTAGCATGGGTGTCCATCCCACTGGCACTTGCCACTGCTCTCCTCACATCGCTAAATATGCCCTCCTCCTCCTCTGCCTCCACAGCTCTACCATCACCTGCACCACCAACTCTGCCAGCTCCACCAGCGCGACCTTGTTGGGCGCTGCCCCCACCTCTGGCAGAGGATTGTCGTGAGGGAGGGGGGGCCCGGACATCAGGGACAACCAAGGGGGGCTCAAACTCTGTATATGCCTCTAAGACCGCTTCCAATTTCCCTGGGTCCTGTGGGTTGGGTTGGGTTGGGGGTGGGATGGATGGGTGTGGGGGGGTACTTAATCAATGATTTAATATATTTAAAACAATGAATCAATTTAGATCAAATCAGATCATGTATATGCCTCTAAGAGCGCTTCCAATTTGTCTGGGTCCGGTGGGTTGGGTTGGGGGTGGGATGGATGGGTGGGTGGGTGGGTGGGGGTACTTCATCAATGAGTTAATATATTTAAATCAATTTATCAATTTAGATCACGTCAGATCATGTATATGCCTCTAAGAGCGCTTCCAATTTGTCTGGGTCCAGTGGGTTGGGTTGGGGGTGACAATTCTATAAGAACACAGAAAATGCAGAAACAAATCAAACGTAAACCATATACTCATACTCCACAATGAAGTTAATACTACAAGCAGATAGTGAAACAGGAAACAAACACTCACCATCGGGTAGTATCATTCATTCATCATACATGGGCATGCTTACATGTATGCATGTAGTGGGTATGCTGAGTCCAGTCTGGTCTCACTCAACCACCTCATCATGGGTAGCATCATCATACATGGGCATGCTTACATGTGTGCATGTAGTGGGTATGACCGTGTCCAGTCTGGTCTCACTCAACCACCTCATCATGGGTAGTATCATCATACATGTATGCATGTAGTGGGTATGACCGTGTCCAGTCTGGTCTCACTCAACCACCTCATCATGGGTAGCATCATCATACATGGGCATGCTTACATGTGTGCATGTAGTGGGTATGACCGTGTCCAGTCTGGTCTCACTCAACCACCTCATCATGGGTAGTATCATCATACATGTATGCATGTAGTGGGTATGACCGTGTCCAGTCTGGTCCCACTCAACCACCTCATCATGGGTAGTATCATTGTTCATGGGCATGTATGCTTGTATGCATGTTGTGGTTAGGACCGTGCCCAGTCTGTTCTCACTCAACCACCTCATCATGGGTAGCATCATCATACATGGGCATGCTTACATGTGTGCATGTAGTGGGTATAACCGTGCCCAGTCTGTTTCACTCAACCACCTCATACCAAACAAAGTAAACAACGATTTACTGCAGAGAGTTGTCAAAACAATGTATCTTATACCCTTCCTGTTTTGGAGCAGGACGCCATCGAGCTCTAGCCCCTTTGGGGGACCACTCGCTAGTACCGCCGAGGGGCTTACCACAAGACCTCTCCCCGTTCGGAACGGGATGGCTCTATCGTAGAGCGATCCCGGATCGAACGGAAGCAGGTGCGGGGTCTTATCAGGTTGCTGGTTTGAACCCCATCGAGGTCACCTGGGCCCACCCGGAGGGTCGTCGACCGGCATGGTATCTGGGCTCTAGGTGTGATGTAAGCCCGTCCATCACATACTTACGAGCCGGTTCCCTTAACCTCACGTCCTTAGAAGTGTCATTGTGACATATCTTGGAAGTTCAGTTTTTTTTTTTTTTACCACAAGACCTCCCTAAGGGCAAACTTAGTTTGGACAGCCACAGGCTGTCTAGGTCCAGCCAACCTCTTGCTAACCCTTTTGGGTTAGCAATAGGATGGACCCAGGCCTCACCCCTAGGGGTTAGACCGGGTGGGTGGGCCCCCGTAGGGAAGGCAGTCGCACGCATCCGAGTGGGCTCCTTTTTGGGGTTAGAAAGTACAATACCCTCGGACCCATCCCAGAAGACTTCCTTTGTATGCCTTGCTACTGTTTTTTTCGTGCCATGCATCGCAAATTGAGCGACATGGTGCGACCCTAGTGCAACGCGCAGCCACCCGAACTCCGCGAAGGGCGGAGCCCGGGGCGGGGGGGCAGTTCTAATTAGTTTAGCCAGACCCATGCAATGCCATGCACCGACGGAATGGGGACAGAAACCTGAGGCGGCGTCAAAAACAAACCAGTGAAGGCTGATTCCTTTTGTATGCCTTATATATATATACGTGTAACATTTGCATGCCTTATATATATATACATGCCTTATATATATATATACGTGTAACAAAATACATGCGACGCCGTCATTACCTGGCAGCTAACCATCTCACCAGAAACCCAGTGAAGACTGATTCCTTTGTATGCCTTGCCTAGCACTTGGTGCTGGAGGCCTCAGCAAAGTTGTCATGCGGTTTGGACGCAACATCAGTGGATGGCACTAATTCAGCCAACTCGTACATTTGCATTACTACACATAACTAATTACAAGACTACAAGACTGCTTACAGGGTTTAAAAACCCTAAAACCTAAACCCTAAACCCTAAACCCTAAACTTGATGGCAAACGCTTCAAAAACATGATAAACAAAGTCTTTACCCACCATACTGTTTTGGACCCGGGGGTCATCGGTACCATCCGACTCGTTCCAGAAGACAGATTTTTGCCCATCCCGTGTCCACCACTTTGCGTTGGCAGCTTTAGCATGCAGTTCAGATGCATCATCATGGGATGACACTAATTCACCCAAATCGTGCAAGGAGACCTGGGGGTGATATGAGAAGGGACAATGTCAGTCAGCATGATGTAAGGGGTAGGTCACACTGCTTTTGCTTTGGGTCGATTTAGCTTTAGCTTTTGGTCCGCTTTTGGTCCGCTTTTGGTCTGATTTTGGTGGGGACCAAAAGCGACCAAAAGCGGACCAAAAGCTAAATTGAAAGCAAAATCTGTTCATTCAGACAATTTCATATGAGAAAGGACAATGTGATATGAGAAGGGACAATTTTATATGAGAAGGGACAATGTCAGTCAGCAAGATGTAAGGAAAGTAGCAAGAACTCCGGGCCCCCGTTGGTAAAACAATTGTTTAGGGGTTCAGTTCATCAATGCTTTTTCTTTTTAACCCTTCCTATCACGGTTGGGCAAATCCCTTAAGCCTATTTGGCATACCCCTGGACTGTAATATACAAACAATGATATATATATATATATATATATATATATATATATATATATATATATATATATATATATATATATATATATATAAAGAAATCATGGTCGTGGTCGTGGTGGTCGTGGTAGTCGTGGTGGTCGTGGTGGTCGTGGTGGTGTCATCGCGTAACCGACTTAACCGACTTCCCACCCAGCCATTTCCCGCCCAGCCAATTCCCGCTCAGCCAATTCCCGCTTTTAATCCCTCCTGCTTCAACTTCTGCCTGATTGGCCTCCTGCGAATTCTGCCTTATGCAACCTTCGCCTCCTGCGTATTCTACCTGTTGCGCATCCTGCCCGATTTCTCCTTTTCCCTCCTGAGTTCATCCACCTGATTTCGGAAGCGCTACAGTTCGTCTTCCTACAAGCTTTTCCCCCTGCATCTCTGCAAGACCTTTCCCTTGCGTCAAGAGACCTGTCGCTGCGCACAACGGGAGGTGACGTGGTGAGTCAGCGGACCTGCCAGAAATGTCCGAATCGCATCCATCCCATGTCACTAACTTGACTGCAAATTCTTCCCACTGCATTGAGAAACATGTCGCTCCGCATTGTGCCTTAGCAAGTACGCATCAAAGTTGACCGAATGAAAAATCTCGCTGAGCATTCTCGCCCTAACTTGACCGAACATCCCAAATCAGCAACTTGACTGCAACTTCTTCCCACTGCATCGATAAACATGTCGTCGCTGTGCATTGTGCTATAGCGAGCACGCGGCAAAGTTGAATGGATGAACCTAGCGATGTTTCCAAGTCTCAGATCGAGTTGACTTCGGGAGCAGTTGCGGTTGACAGGATTGTTCGTCGGCCTAACTGAATACATGCTCGCTAAAAATATGCTTTAGTTATGTAAAGGTTGCGATTGCGCAGGTTCATCGTTTTCAGTGGGGTCGACTATCGATCACAGATGAGGTGGCAGGGAAGCAGGTCCGATGCTTTTAGCGGAGTCGGATGATGCGCAAACGTTGTCGATGCTCTTCGTCCCGTTTGCCTTACAGCTATGGCAAAGCCCACAGCTGAAGTGGAGGGAGGCAGATATGGAGTGTGTGTGCTGGTGGGTGCGTGTATGAGGGAGGGGAGGGATGAGAATGGGGAGAGGGTGGGGGCTGGTGGGATGGCTGGGGTAGGGGAAGGGATGGAGTCAGGAAATATGTCAGGAAGAGTAAGGGAGTATGTTTGTGGGCGGGAGGAGATAACTAAGGGGGGGGGGGGGAGAGGGGGGGAGGACGGTGGTGTTAGTGTGCTTGTGGGTGCACAAAGGAGACCATCGCAAATCCGTCAATGTTTGAAGTTGCATGCACTGCAGAGTAAACCGTTTTGCAACCCAGCCCAAAACAGGTGTGGCCAACGGGAGGGAAGGGGGGAGGGGGCGGATAATGGTTTGGTGGTGGTGGTGTGTGAATGGGGGGGGGGCTTCAAGTGTAAACCATTATGTAACCAGCTCCCAATAGGTGTGGTCAAAGGCCAAACGGGCACCGCACTATGATTGGGGTGTGTGTGTGTGTGGGGGTGGGGGGTGGGGTGGGGTGGGGTGGGGGGGGGCTTCGTGACAGTCTGCGTGGCCACCGGCCACACGGGCTACCGTACTAGTATATATATATATATATATATATATATATATATATATATATATATATATATATATATATATATATATATATATATATATACGCGTAACAAAATAAATGTGACGCCGTCATCACCTGGAAGCTAACCATCTCACCAGAATACCAGGCACTACAATTTCCAAAATACCAGCCACAACAATTTCCAAAATACCAGGCACTACAATTTCCAGAAAACCAGGCACTACAATTTCCAGAATACCAGGCACTACAATTTCCAAAATACCAGGCACTACAATTTCCAGAATACCAGGCACTACAATTTCCAGAATACCAGCTGCCATGCTTCGTGCAGCCCCTCACCAAATAACCAAACTTCCACCAGTAAATCCTGCCCTGCCCTTCCCAGCCCTTCACCACCCTCCCAAGCCTGCACCCCACACCCACCTCCTCAAACTCTTCTCTCTTCTCCGCCACTTGAAAGTGGGCATGCTTGTGCCCATCAGCACGCCCATTCCACCCATCCACCCACCCACCCACACCCACGCACCCACCCACACCCACCCTCGCCATGCCACATCCCATCCACTCACAGACCACCCTCCCAAGCCCACACCCCACACCCACCTCCTCAAAATCTTCACTCTCCTTCGCTACTTGAAAGTGGGCATGCTTGTGCCTGCCCATCAGCACCCCCATTCCACTCACCCACCCACTCACCCACACACAAGCACTTACGCACCCACTCTCCCCAGGCCACATCCCATCCACTCACACACCACATTCCCAAGCCCGCACCCCACACCCACCTCCTCAAACTCTCCACTCTCCTTTGTCACTTGGGCAAAGTGAGCATGCTTGTGCCTGCCCATCAGCACCCCCATTCCACTCACCCACCTACTCACACACACACAAGCACTTACGCACCCACTCTCCCCAGGCCACATCCCATCCACTCACACACCACATTCCCAAGCCCGCACCCCACACCCACCTTCTCAAACTCTTCACTCTCCTCTGCAACTTGAGCAAAGTGAGCATCCTTGTGCCTGATCAGCAGCACCTCCATTCCACCCACCCACCCACCCACACCCAAGCACTTACGCACCCACTCTCCCCAGGCCACATCCCATCCACTCACACACCACCCTCCCAAGCCCGCACTCCACACCCACCTCCTCAAACTCTACACTCTCCTCCGTCACTTGAGCAAAGTAAGCATGCTTGTGCCTGCCCATCAGCACCTTCATTCCACTCACTCACCCACCCACAGCCACGTACCCACCATTCCCAGGCCACATCCCATCCACTCACCCAGCACCCTCCCAAGCCTGCACTCCACACTCACCTCCTCAAACTCTTCACTCTCCCCCACCACTTGAGCATGCTTGTGCCTGCTCAGCAGCACCTTCACTCCACCCAACCACCCACCCACCCACACCCACGCACGCACTCGTCCTCTCCAGGCCACATCCCATCCACTCACCCACCACCCTCCCAAGCCTGCACCCCACACCCACCTCCTCAAACTCTTCACTCTCCTCTGTCACTTGAGCAAAGTGGGCATGCTTGTGCCTGCTCATCAGCACCATCATTCCCCCCACCCACACTCACGCACGCACCCACCCTTCTCAGGCCACATCCCATCCACTCCCCCACCACCCTCCCAAGCCTGCACCCCACACCCACCTCCTCAAACTCCTCGCTCTCCTCTGCCACTTGAGCAAAGTGAGCATGCTTGTGCCTGCCCATCAGCACCCCCATTCCACTAAAGCCGCTGGTAGAGCTCCTCCTTCTGATTGGAATTCCCCTGCTGGCAGCGCCCCCTCCTGGCGGCCCCCCTCCTGGCAGGCCCCCCCCTGGCAGCCCTCCTCCTGGCAGGCCTATAGGTGGGGCATTCCCCCCACTGATATTGGGGTTTAGTTGGGGGGGGGCCTGGGCCTCCTCTGACTCAATCTGCTGCACATGTGGGGCATTCCCCCCACTGATTTTGGAGTTCGGTTGGGGGGGGGCCTGGGCCTCCTCCGACTCCCCCTGATGCGGAGGTTGGGCATTCATCTCACTGCCAGTGTGCTTATCCACCCCTGAGCCTGCTTTGTGTTCGGGGTGAGGGCGGGCGTGGTGAGAGTTGGATTGGCCTTGGCGGCGTTGGGCTTCAGGTACTGCTGCATCTCCATCACATTGCCTATTTAGGCCAGCTGCCTCTGTATTTGTGTTTGAGTGAGCTGTACTTGCGCCCTTCTCTTCCCTAGGTGCCTCATTAGGACCTGGGCCCTGCTGACTGTGTGCTAGAGGGCCTGCCGCATGGGTACGCTCCCGACCAGGCACCTTCACGCCAGCTCCCATGACACCATGGCCTCCTCCGGAGAGTGACATGCAACCATCGGACGAAAGTGTCGTAGGGTCACTGCCTTGTACTGACGCCTTGCGTGGGGGGGCCCGCCCGCCTTGTAGTGCCACCCGGGAGGGGTGGTGGTCCCCTCCACCTTGGCCGAAGCCCCCCAGGTTCTCGCCATTGCTCAGCATATACCCCCCTGCACCATCCACATCGTACACCCCAACATCAGTAAGCTTTGGACCCTGTAGGGGGTCCTCGCCCAAGGCATGGGGGATCTGATCCCTGCCATCACCGCCCAAAGCATGTGTCCCCTGGTCTTGGACTGTACTGCCTGCTGGCTGTGCAGCCCTAGCTGCCTCAGGGCCCGAGTGCGCAGCTGCTGCTGCAGCACCAGCTTCCTGAAAGCTGCCTTGAGACATGTCACTGCCAGTGGCAGCTTCCTGGAAGCTGACTTGAGTGGGGTCATTGCCAGGGGCAGCTTCCTGGCAGCTGCCTTGAGTGGGGTCACTGCCGCCTTCTGCTGGCTCTTCTTTGGGCTGCTGGCTTCTCGGGGGGGCCTCGTTCGGCCTGGGGACCTTGTCTAGCGCTGACTCAGCACCGTGAGTTGGTTCTGTGCCAAGGGGAAATCAGATGATCAGAAATTTGATTGAAATGTTTGAAAACGGCCCAGATTTGAATCGAAAACATTGATATTTGAAAAATAGATGTCTCAGAAGCAGCCCTAATGTTAAATTGATGTAAGACTTGCTGAATTTGAAAAATTGACACATTGAAAATTTGCAAGCAACCTTTCAATATTAACAGATATAACTACCATACAGGATAACTTGTGCGCACTGTTTTTCTTCTTCTTCCGACGCCTCGCAATTCTGTCGCTGCATAACGACGTATAGGCCTGGCTAAATTAGTCAGAAATGCCTCCCCGAACACCTGGGCTCCGCGCGTCACGCTCCGCAGGATTCTGGGGCAGCATGCTGCACTGGGGGCGCACTGAGTTACTCAATTTGTGAAGCATCGCACACATAAAAACAGTTATTGATAAACCCAAATCATGCTTGACACAAATAGTGATTGCTAACCCCAAATCGTGCTCGCACAGATTTGTTTTCCTCTTCCTAACCTGTCCTCTCCATATATATAGGTTGTGGTTGATATCCTTAACATAGCAAGGCAGCAGATGGGCACCTTCACCCCCACACCACCACCACCACCACCACCCCAACTCCCACCCACCAAGACCCCGTTTTGGCCCAATGCCCGCTACCTGAGATCCCCACCCCCCCAGCGCCTGAGGGGTGCTGCTCCCTGAACACATTTGGGCAGCCTCACCAAGGCTACCAGGACTCTGTCCCTGGAGGAGGCCTAAACCCATGAAGCTACAAGGCAACCCGCTTTCTGGGCTGAAAGAACAAGTCCTAGGCGGCGTTGCAAGCGACGCAGAAAATTGGCGGAGAGTGCTTGCAACGGAATCGAGCGGACAGAAGCCAGGATGGGGCTCAGGAGAATGTATCTGGGAGAGGTCTAAACCCATGGAGCTGCCAGGTAACCCGCTTTCTGGACTGAGAAAAAACTCTGCATGATTGTGACACAAATCCGTCACACAAAATGTGGCGCAAATACTCTGCATGATTTGACAAAAAAGTGATACAAAAAGTCACACAAAATTCTGCATGATTGTGACAAAAACAAGTGTCAAGAAAAAGAGACACAAAACTCTCAGCATGATCGTGACAGAAAAAAGCGGCTCAAAACTCTCTTGTGTGACAAAAACAGGTGACACGAAAAAGTTACACAAACTCTCTGCATGATTGTGACAAAAAAGTGACACGAAAAAGTGACTCAAAACTCTCTGTATGATTGTGACGAAAAAGTGACAATAAAAAGTGACAATGAAAAGTGATACAAAACTCTCTGCATGATTGACACAAAAAAAAGACACAAAAAAAGACACAAAAAAAGACACGAAAAAAGACACAAAAAGGACACAAAAAAGGACACAAAAAAGACACACAAAAATACACAAAAAAAGACACACAAAAATACACAAAAAAAGACACAAAAAAAGACACATAAAAAGACACAAAAAAAGACACAAAAAAAGACACAAAAAATACACAAAAAAAGACACAAAAAAAGACAAAAAAAAAGACACAAAAAAGACACAAAAAAAGACACAAAAAAAGACACAAAAAGACAAAAAAAAGGCACAAAAAAGACACAAAAAAAGACACAAAAAAGACACAAAAAAGACACAAAAAAGAACATTAAAAAATCTGCATGATTTTGACACAAACAGTGACACAAAGAAACGACATGAACAAGTGACTCAAAAAAGTGGCACAAAAAAGTATCTGCATGATCGGCACACAAAGTGACTCAAAAAAGTGGCACACAAAAGTATCTGCATGATCGGCACACAAAGTGACTAAAAAAAGTGGCACAAAAAAGTATCTGCATGATTAGCACACAAAGTGACTCAAAAAAGTGGCACAAAAAAGTATCTGCATGACTGGCACACAAAGTGACTAAAAAAGTGGTAGTGCGAGAGACTTGCGACGCAGGTTGTCTCCAGCTGGTAGCCCCCCCCCAGAATTATATATGACCATGGAAAGAGCTGATGATCCTAACTTTGTCATCCATATTATATTTGAAGCAGCCTCATATACATACAGCATCATACACACAGCCATGTGTGCTTCCCAGTGCCTGCCATATCAGTGCCTGCCTAATCATTACTTGGTGGAGAGTGTAGGCTATTGGAACGCCAGGTGGCAACGGAATGCATCATATCGTACACGCAGCATTAATTGGCAAATGACTTGGCAAACGACCGTTTGCCAAACTGAATTCGAGGTGAATCTGAGCCGGATGGGTCACTCGCTCGCTAGCTTGCCTTTGCCAAGTATTTCCGACAATGTCTTTGAAGCAGCCTCATGAACATACAGACATAAATAATAAAAATAATAACATACATCAAGAAATAATAAAAAAAACTTATAATAACATACATACATTCATAAACATACAGACAAGTGCCAGGCAGCGTCAGGCGACGTGAGAAATTGACAGAGAGTGTTGGCTATCGGAACGACAGGTCGCATCGTAATGGAGCGGACCAAAGCCAGTTAGTTACGAGACGGTTGGCTGACGTGTCAGGCTTCGTCTTGGTTGTAGGTCGGACAGACAGACAGACGGACAACGGATGAACTTGGAGCTCCCGCCTCCCAGAAGGGGGGGGCTCCGCCAAAACAACATGCATATCAACTGTTCTAACAGTTGACATTCAACACACATGTTAACATATGAACATGCATTTAGTTGACATGCAACAATATTATCACATCTTTTATTAGGCAGAACAATACACGGTGAGCGGTGCAACGTGGACCTAACAAAGATGCGTGGTTACGGAGGTGAAAACAAGGGCAATTGGCTTGGCACCAGAGCACAGCGTGAGTGGTGCAACGTGGACCTAGCAAAGGTGAGTAGTTCATGAGAAGCTTCCATCAGTAAGATCTTTCCAAGAGTTGCACTCACACATACCCCCCTTCCCCCCCCCCCCCCCCCCCCCCCCACACACACACACACGCACACACCACACAAATTACAGGCTAACCGACACACATGCACACACACACAAGCACGACTATAGCCACATTGGAATGCATGAAGGTGGTGATCTCATGCACTACCAGGTGCCAGTCCGCTGCATACCCCCACCCCACCCCCACCCCACCGCACCACACACATACACCCCTAATACATGTAAACACATAGACATACACACACCCAACCACCCACCCAACCACATACGCCCTCATACATGTTAACATATAGACATACACACACAAATACACCCCTCATGCATGAAAACATATAGACATACACACAAACACATACATACATGTTAACATATGGACATACACCCACCCACATACACCCCTCATACATATTAATACATAGACATACACCCACACCCACACATACATACACCCCTCATACATGTGAACACATAACATACACACACAGGCTACCTGGCGCAAGTGTCCTGCGGCGTTAGGTACACACACAAACATACACACACTAACAGACACACAAACATAAACACAAACACAAACAGACACACACACTAACAGGCACACAAACATAAACAAAAACACACACACACACACACACACATACACACACATACATAAACACACACTAACAAACACACAAACACCCATACACACACATACACACACATACACACACACATAACACACCGAACACAGACACACAAGACACACACACACATACACAGCATACACACACATACACACACATGAAACAAACACAAACATACAACACGACAACATACACACACACAGTACCACACAACAGTACATACACACCACATACATACACCACATGCATACACACACATACACACACACACACAAACACATACATACAAACACACACACACATACACACACACATACACACATACACACATACACACACACACACATACACACACAGGCTACCTGGTGCGAGTGTCCTGCGGCGTAAGGAGTCATCTGCTGTTAGAAGGATCCCCTCAGGACTAAACAGTTCATCGGCTATGACTGCTTCTGACCCATGCACTACCTCCACCCCATTGTTGGCGACAGCTGCCTCTGGCCCTAGTTGGGAGGTCCGTTTGTCCCCGCCAGCAGTGCCGAGCTTCGCGGGAGGGGAGGGGGACCCGTCCTGTGCTCCAAAACCTGAACCGGAACGACTGACCAGGGGGCTATCCCTGCGCAGACTATGGGTGCGGCTGTGGCCATATCTGGGGATCGAGGTTCCCTGGGTGGGGCACGGTATCTGGACCCCATGGCAGGGACCGGGGCTCGCCACCTGCCTTAGGCGGGGGGGGGCCTCGGGCCCCCCCCGGGACAACCCCCAGAGATGACTTTCTGTGTCCCACCTTGGTGCCAGTGTTTCCCTCAAGGTGCATCAGGCTCTTAGGAGTGAAGGACCAGGCGCCCCCAGAAACTCTGGAGGGGGCTGCGTCCAAGAAGCGACTTTTGTCTTCTGTGGGGACGGATGAGTGGTGGCCCTTGCTCTTGGCCTAGTGCAATAGTACAAATGGGTGTGGGAAAATAGTATAATGGGAGTGGTGGATGAGTACAATGGGTGTGGTGGAGGAGGAGGTGGTGGATAAGGAACTCAAAGGAGGGGGGGGATGTGTTGTGTGGGTGTGTGGTAGTGTGGTGGTGGTGGTGGGGAGGGGGGGATTGTTGTGTGTGGGGGGGGGGGGGGGGGGGGGGGGGGGGGGGGGAGGCCATACGCTTCTTCGTTTGTTTTCTCGTTCCACCCCCGTCTGTTTGTTCTGTTTATTTTTTGTCTTTTTTTTGTGTTTTTTTGTTTTTTTTTTTGTTTGTTTTTTTTTGTTGTGTTTTTTTTTTGTCTGTGTTGTCTTTTTTTTTTTTTTAATATTGTATTGTTTTTTTTTTGTTTGTGGTGTTTTTTTTTTTTTGTATTTTTTTTTTTGTTTTTGTTTTTTGTTTTTTTCTTTTTTTTTTTTTTTTTGTTTTATTCGTTTTTGTTTTGTTTTTTTTTTTTGTTTTGTTTTTTATTATTATTTTTTTGTTGTTCTATTGTTTGTTTGTCTTTTTTTGTTTTTGTTGTTTTTTTTGTGGGTGTTGTGTTGGGGGTGCGCGACGCCGTCGGTTGTTGGAGGGGTGCCGGGGTGGGGTGGGGTGTGTTTGGTTGTTTGTGGATGGAGGGTTTTTGTGTTTCTTCTTTGCTGTTCCTTTCGTGTCTGCGGTGGTGTCTCGTGTGTGGCGAGAGCCCCACCGTCCTCCCCTGCTGCTCGCGTCCTCCCCTGGTGGTGGTGGCGCGCACGGCCGCGCCTTTGCGGCCGGCCCATACCTCCCCCCCCCCCACCCCTCTGCCCCCACCCAACGAAAACTTGAGTATACCTGGTGGTGGTGGAGGAGATCAAGGAGGGGTTTAGGGTTTAGGGGGGGGAGAAGCACAAATGATCTGGAAAGCAAAGGTCATCCCCATAGCTTTTCTTTTCCACTACGAGCAGCAGCTTCTAGGCAGCTCCCCTAACTTCCTTTCCAGCTTAACCTAATGCAAACTAGTGCACTTGGAAGCTAGAATAATCAGCAGTCCAGAAGTGCTGACATATTTGGGTGCCTACCTACCTACCTACCTACCTACCTACCTACCTATCTACATACCTATATCCATCCATCCATCCATCCATCCATCCAGTGCCATCACCTCCCTGCGCATCCATCATCCATTCATCGAGTCCGCCCCTCACCACCTCCACCCTCCCACCCTCCCCCGCCCCCCCCCCTCCACGCCGCCCCCCCCCCCCAAATCCCGTCCCCCCCTCCCTCCCCCCTCCCGCGCCCCTCGCCGATCCCTCCCCCCCTGCACACACCCACCCCCCCTCCCGTCCCCCCCCCCCTCCCCCAAACGCTCCCATCGCGCCCTCCCTCCTCCATAGACCGAACCCACCTCATGGATTCCTTGGATGAGAGAGTCCGAGAGGGCTTCATACGAGAGAACTTTCGCTGTATGAGCCAGCTCGCGTGGCCGTACGCATGGGCAGCTTCCCTCGCCTCTCGTCGCGCAGCTGAATTGTGGTTTGTGGTTGTGTTGAGTTGTGTTGGGCTTGTGTGGTTGTGTGTGGTTGTGTGGTTGCGTGTGTGTGTGTGGTAGTGTGTGTGTGTCTGTCTGTGTGTGTGTGTGGTAGTAGTTTTTGCATGGCAGCTTCCGGCCCCTTGTCTTGATCAGCCTGCAATCCACAGTGCAGGGGGTGGGGTGGGTGGGTGGGGGCCATATGGCACGTCTTGTCCTGTAAGTACACTGAATTGCACTGTTTTATTTTTGGCTATGAGCAGCAGCATTTAGACTGCTCCAAACCATATATAGTTAAATAGGTTGTGTAACGTTCACAGGTTCAAGGAGTGCAGTATTGTGGGTGGGAAGGGAGTGAAGGGGGGGTGGGGGGGGAAGTGTGTGTGTGGGGGGGGGGGTTGGGTGGGGGGGGGGGGAGGGTATGTGTGGGGGGAAAAGTGTGTTTGTGTGTGAGGGTGGGGGGGGGTGTGGGGGGGTGGGTGGTGGGGGTGGGGGGGGACGTAGGGGGACGTAGGGGTGCGTTAAATATATACCATGGAATCTGCATGGAATCATATGAAATTAATGAAAATGAATAAAAACCCAGCTAGGTTTTGTAATAGTTCAACAGGTTCAAAGAAGTGGCAGTATTGTCAGAGCTAATCCATCTACCTCATTCTATAGAGACAAAAAAAAGACACGCAGTGATTGCAAATCTGTCTTCCTTTTATGTCGTGGGTCAGTATCTCCTTTATTTCTTTTCTTCTTTTTTTACATTTCTTTTTACCTTACATTTCTTTTTTCCGTAGGTTGTTTTTGCTATTGTTTATTCTTATAGTTTTTATAAGTATTATTATATATTGTATTGTTTTTGTTGTAGTTTATTCTTATAGTTTTTATATTTCTTTTTACCTAAGGTTGTTTTTGCAATTGTTTATTCTTATAGTTTTTATAAGTATTATTCTGTATTGTTTTTGTTATCATGTTTGTTTATACATGTTTTTAATTCTTTATCCATATTATCTCTCTTTTTGTTTTAATCTCTACATCCATATTATTTGCAAGTGTTTTCAAGACAAGCCCGCTCTGCACATCTGTAGTTCGAGGCGAAACCTTCCCTATCAAGTGATCAATGTGTGTGTGTGTGTGGGTGGGTGTGTGGATGGGGTGGGTGGGGTGGAGGTGGGGGTGGGGCAGTCCGAGGCGAAACCATCCCTTATAAGGTTATCAATGGGTGTTGGTGTGGGTGGGTGGCAGGATGGAGGTGGGGGTGGGGCAAGTACGAGGCGAAACCATCCCTATATGGTGATCAATGGGTGTTGGTGTGGGTGGGTGTGGGTGGTGGGGTGGGGGTGGGGCAGTCCGAGGCGAAACCATCCCTAAAAAGTGATCAATGGGTGTTGGTGTGGGTGGGTGTGGGTGGTGGGGTGGGGGTGGGGCTGTCCGAGGCGAAACCATCCCTATATGGTGATCAATGGGTGTTGGTGTGGGTGGGTGTGGGTGGTGGGGTGGGGGTGGGGCAGTCCCGAGGCGAAACCATCCCTAAAAGTGATCAATGGGTGTTGGTGTGGGTGGGTGTGGGTGGTGGGGTGCGGGTGGGGCAGTCTGAGGCGAAACCATCCCTAAAAAGTGATCAATGGGTGTTGGTGTGGGGTGGGTGTGGGTGGTGGGGGTGGGGGGTGGGGTAGTCCGAGGCTAAACCATCCCTAAAAAGTGATCAATGGGTGTTGGTGTGGGTGGGTGGGGTTGGTGGGGGGGGTGGGGCAGGCTGAGGCAAAACCATCCCTATATGGTGATCAATGGGTGTTGGTGTGGGTGGGTGTGGGTGGGTGGGGTGGGGGGTGGGGCAGTCCGAGGCGAAACCATCCCTAAAAAGTGATCAATGGGTGTTGGTGTGGGTGGGTGGCGGGGTGGTGGGGTGGGGGTGGGGCAGTCTGAGGCAAAACCATCCCGATATGGTGATCAATGGGTGTTGGTGTGGGTGGGTGGGGGTGGTGGGGTGGGGGTGGGGCAGCCCGAGGCGAAACCATCCCTTTAAGGTTATCAATGGCTGTTGGTAGGTGGGTGGTGGATGGTGGGTGTGGGTTTGGGAGGGGGGGAGGGGGGGGGGGATATTTCACTCAAAGCAAACAACACGCATAGCAAACTACCAGACATCTGCTGGGATCAACCTGGAAGAAGCAGTGGCTTTATTTCAAATCTCAAAGTAGTTTTTTTTCTAGCTTTACGGGATTAGGCCTCCTCCAGGGACAGCACTTTATAGCTTGTTGTTGCTTTTTAGGGCCATTTAGGGCAAACATAAAAATAAACCTTTGTGTGTTACTTTTTTGTAGGGATAATTTCGCTAAAACAGGGTCAAAACTTGCGATCGCTGTATAAAGCCGGGAAAAACAATCCCTGGGAAGAAGCAAAATACACCTACAGCAAACTACCAGAACTTGTTTGTTATGCCAACTTTGTACCAACTACCAACTACCAACTACCACTTTACAATCAGCTAAAGATGAAGAAAACAAAAATTGTTAAAGGAACTTTCCCAAACATGACAAGCGAATAACACGAAAAACACTGATGAACTAAGCTACAGTGATCAATTATTTGTGTAATTCTCATCACTTAACTTGTCTCTGGCCAATAAATTGTCATTCATAAAATGAATTTTAGTGAATTATCTGCGCGATTCTCATCACTTACCTTGTCTCTGGCCAACAGGTCGAGGACCCCAAACAGCTTTGGGAAACGCTTCTTTGGTTTTGGTGGGGGTCCAGAGCCACGCAACATTGTCTCCCAGGCAGTGCCCTGCAACACATTTCCAGGATGGTGGTTTGATTTGTGGTACTAGGTGTGTGTGCGTGCGTGTGTGTGTGTGTGTGCCCATCATGTGGTGTCTTTGGCTTTGGTGGGGGTCCAGAGCCACGCAACATTGTCTCCCAGGCAGTGCCCTGCAACACATTTCCAGGATGGTGTTTTGATTTGTGTTACTAGGTGTGTGTGCGTGCGTGTGTGTGTGTGTGTGCCCATCATGTGGTGTCTTTGGCTTTGGTGGGGGTCCAGAGCCACGCAACATTGTCTCCCAGGCAGTGCCCTGCAACACATTTCCAGGATGGTGTTTTGATTTGTGTTACTAGGTGTGTGTGTGTGTGTGTGTGTGTGTGCCCATCATGTGGTGTCTTTGGCTTTGGTGAGGGTCCAGACCCATGCAACATTGTCTCCCAGGCAGTGCCATGCAAAACGTTTCCAGGATGGTGTTTTGATTTGTGTTACTAGGTGTGCATGTGTGTGTGTGTGTGTGTGTGTGTGTGCCCATCATGTGGTGTCTTTGTGTAAGGTGAGGGTCCAGACCCATGCAACATTGTCTCCCAGGCAGTGCCCTGCAACACATTTCCAGAATGGTGGTTTGATTTGTGTTACTAGGTGTGTGTGTGTGTGTGTGTGTGTGTGCATGTGTGTGTGCATGTGTGTGTGTGTGTGTGTGTGTGTGTGTGTGTGTGTGTGTGTGTGTGTGTGTGTGTGGTGTGTGCATGTGTGTGTTTGTGTGTGCATGTGTGTGTGTGTGTGTGTGGTGTGTGTGTGTGTGTGTGTGTGTGTGTGTGTGTGTGTGTGTGTGTGTGCATGTGTGTGTGTGTGTGTGTGTGTGTGTGTGTGTGTGTGCCCATCATGTGGTGTCTTTGCCTAAGGTGAGAAACCCACGCAACATTGTCTCCCAGGCAGTGCCCTGCAGCATATTTCCAGGATGAGAATGATGGTTTGCTTTGTGTTACTAGGCTTGTGTGTGTGTGTGTGTGTGTGTGCATGTGTGTGTCCATCATGTGGTATTTTTGTCAAAGGTTGGGTTCCAGACCCACGCAACAATGTTTCCCAAGTCTTGTTTGCCGATGACAGCGAGCAGCCACATTGCTGGATAAAGCTATGTAACCAAGTTCAAGTTCAAGTTCAAGTTTCCCAGGCATTGCCCTGCACCACATGTAAGCATGCACTTGTCTAGCAACACATTGCCCTGCAGCACATGTAAGCATGCACTTGTCTAGCAACACATTGCCCTGCAGCACATGTAAGCATGCACTTGTCTAGCAACACATTGCCCTGCAGCACATGTAAGCATGCACTTGTCTAGCAACACATTGCCCTGCACCACATGTAAGCATGCACTTGTCTAGCAACACATTTCCCTGCAGCACATGTAAGCATGCACTTGTCTAGCAACACATTGCCCTGCAGCACATGCAAGCATGCACTTGTTTAGCAACACATTGCCCTGCACCACATGTAAGCATGCATTTGTCTAGCAACACATTGCCCTGCACCACATGTAAGCATTGACTTGTCTAGCAACACATTGCCCTTGCAGCACATGTAAGTATGCACTTGTCTAGCAACACATTGCCCTGCAGCACATGTAAGCATGCACTTGTCTAGCAACACATTGCCCTGCACCACATGTAAGCATGCACTTGTCTAGCAACACATTGCCCTGCAGCACATGTAAGCATGCACTTGTTTAGCAACACATTGCCCTGCACCACATGTAAGCTTGCATTTGTCTAGCAACACATTGCCCTGCAGCACATGTAAGCATGCACTTGTCTAGCAACACATTTCCCTGCAGCACATGTAAGCATGCACTTGTCTAGCAACACATTGCCACGATGAGGATGAGGATGAGGATGAGGATGAGGATGATGGTTTGCTTTGTGTTACTAGGCGTGTTTGTGTGTGTGTGTGCGTGTGTGTGTGTGTTTGTGTGTGTGTGTGTTTGTGTGTGTGTGTGTGTGTGGGGGGGGGGGGGGGGGGGGGGGGGGGGGGGGGGGGGGGGGGGGGGTTCCCATCATGTGGTGTCTTGGTCTAAGGTGGGGGTCCAGGGCCACGCAACATTGTCTCCTAGGCAGTGCCCTGCAGCATATGGAAGCATGTAAAGCAACATATTTTCACGATGAGGATGTGGATGATGGTTTGCTTTGTGTTACTAGGTGTGTGTGCCTGTGTATGTGTGTCCATCATGTGGTGTCCTTGTCTAAGGCGGGGGTCCAGACCAATGCAATCAGTATCCCAGGCAGTGCCCAGATGCACATGGAAGCCTTGCTAGGCCAGCAATACATTGCCAGGATGGTGGTTTGCTTTGTGTTTGTAGGTGTGTGTGTGTGTGTGTCCATCATATGGTAACTTTGTGTAAGGCGGGGGTCCAGACCAATGCAATCTAGTATCCCAGGCAGTGCCCAGCAGCACATGGAAGCATTGCTAGACCAGCAATATTCTAGCTTTATTTTGACACTTGTGATAAGGACGAGGATGAGATACATATGACAAGAGGGCATGCTCAGACGTTTTTTCCGTGCGACGCGTCGCAAACTGAGCGACTCGGTGCGACCTCAGTGCGACACGCTGCCCCCTGCCGAACCCCGCAGAGCGTGAAGCGCAGAGCCCGGGGGGTTGGGGGTGGCAAAATAATACAAATGTGACTATATGTTTGCTTCTCAACCCTACAGAAACCACAGCAGTGTCAGATTGCACATAGCTGTGTTGCACAGCAGGTGCTCTCTTAAGATTTTTTTTTTTTTTTTTTTAATAAAAACAAGGCTTTATTTTGTGTTGTTGAAATTGGATACGGAGAAGAAAAGCATGGATGATTCACAAATGGACTAACACAGCACAAAACCTAAGTGTGCCTACTCTTTTGTAGGAGTGGCAATGCCATTAAAACTGAATCCTCGGTGTTGATGGTTTGTGTCGGGAGTCCATATATATATATATATATATATATATACAAATGACTTACCGGCACAATGGCATCTTGCATATGTTGCTTGACCTTTGAACGGAACTTGCTAGCTTTTTTCTGTTTTGCCCGGGAGTCAGATCTGGGTTGGGAGGGGAAGGTGGTTGTTGGTGGTTGTTGTTGGTTGGTGGTGGTTGGTGGTTGGTGATTGATCGTTGCAGCTAGATGTGTTCTCTCTTACCATGGAATTAGATATGTGTTGGGAGGGGAAGGTTGTGGTGGTGGTTGTTGGTGGTTGGTGGCTGTTTTTGGTGGTTGGTGGTTGGTGGCTGTTGTTGGTGGTTGTTGGTGGTTGATCGCCGCAGCTAGATTTGTTCTCTCTTTCCATGGAATTAGATCTGTGTTGGGAGGGGAAGGTTGTGGTGCTTGTTGGTGGTGGATGGTGGTGACTGATCGCTGCGGCTAGATTTGTTCTCTCTTGCCATGGTGTCGCATATGTGTTGGAAGGGGAAGGTCCTTGGTAGTGGTTGGTGGCTGTTGGTGGTGGTTGGATGTTGGTGGTTGCTGTTGGGTAGGGCGGGGATGGTGGTGGTTGGATGTTGGTGGTTGCTGTTGGTTAGAGCTTGATCTTTGCAGCTAGATTTGTTCTCTCTTGCCATGGAATCGCATCTGTGTGGGGAGGGGATGGTGGTGGTTGGTGGTTGGTGGCTGGTGGAGGGTGGTGGTGTTTAATGGTTGGTGGTGATTGATCGTCGGAACAGGTCGGAAATAGAATTTTCTTCCTTTGCCGGGGAATCAGATTTTGGTTAGAAGGAGAAGGTCATTGGCAGTTGGTAGTGGTTGTTGGGAGTTGGTGGTGGTTGGTTGCATATATCATATAGCATGTAGCATAACTGCATAAATAATAAACCATGTAGTATATATATAGTATAACTGCATAAGTAATAAACCATGTAGTATATATGTATACAGTATAGCAGAAGTAGCCCTTTTCAGTGATATACATTGGTCTAGTGGTAGACCAAATTGCTCTAAGGACGAAGAAAGAGTCGGGGTTCGTGTCCCCTACGGCAACGCATCGGCTTGGGTTCTGTTTGCCCAGGTCCGTAGTCAACTGCGAATGGTAGACTTTTTAGAAGGAGTTGAGGTAGAAGACCGCTCTCTACCGAGACGACGGGTTCCCTTAACACACGCCCCACCAGGACTATCAGTACTATCGGCGTTATTCATTATTATCGAGCATCAGTGGTTCAACATATATACCAGATAGCATCAGTGGGCAACATATAATATATTATAGACAGTGGTAAACCCCATTATTATTAAGCTCAGTGGTAAACCCTATATAGTATTATGCATCAGTGGCAACAATATCATAAGATCGGGTTATAATTTATTTATTGTAGCACAAGTGGTCAACATTAGAGCGTTTGTAGTAGGAGGATTCGAGTTCAGGGGTGACCCCGCGGGCCCCAACCAAATTAGCCTAATAGGGCTATATTAAGCTAAAGTAGCCATACAGGGCAACATGTACGATTAGACAAAATTTAGACCAAAAACCAAACCAGAATATGCTATGTGTATTAGGAGAGTGTTGTTATGCACTACTGACCTTTTTGGCAATTGTGTATGATGACCATCATGAGTCATGGTGGATGAAGAGCCATATGTGCGGGAAGAAACGTGGAGATAGTCGTATATTATATCAACGCGCTTAAATTAGAGGATAATAAGTGTATTAAAGTAATAAAATAATTGGGCAACATCCTGGATGGGTCTGTCCAAACTCTAGACCCCTGTTTATTTTGGGGGCTACGTCGGGCTACATAGGGTTCGTTAATAGGGAGAATCAAGGGCTGGTGTAGGCGCCGAGAAGGGCCTTCGTAGGGGACGTAAGACGGTTGGCTACGAGGGCGACTAAGGGCTCAGTGAGTGAGGAGAACATATCGAAGGTGTGATACGTCGGGTATGTATGATAGGGTACGTATGGCTTGGTACGTTAGGGGATACGTAGGGTACGTACGACGGGATACGTAGGGCTACGTAGTGTATGGACGCAGGGCTACGTACAGAGAGGGCTAGTAGTGAGGGACGTGGCAGAGGGCTACGTAAGGCTACATATGACAACGTGCTATTTCTCTTCTCTTCACCTCTAATAGCGCTTTATAATTAGTGGATTTTTATGTTACCGTCTAACGCCAGATGGTAGTTATGCGCGACCTTGACTCGTCCCCCCCCCTCCCCGCTCTGACCCCCCACTGCCTCATGCTACACATACACTACACCGCATCACTGACACCTTTTACACTCACCACTCAACCCTCCACCTTGACATCCTGATCCTAGCCTAAGCCCTACGTGTGTAGCTATAAGTGGATTTCAAATTCATATAGCTATCTTGTTGTTGTATCTTGCGTTGAGTAATTAGTATGTTATAGATATTATACGATATATTATTCATGATATTTATATAGATAGGTATGTTACAGTTGAATTGAATTAGGTTCCAGTGGGGGGTTTCAGGGGGGGTGGTGTGGGCATGTTATTCATGTTCGGGGTGGGGGTTGGCATAGGTTCGGTTCATTCCACAGATGCGAGCAATTCTGGTTCGATGTCCTCCCTGTTTCGTCATATTCGTGCTTGCGAAGTGTCCCCTAATGTTACGCCGCTTTGTGTTCCCTCCAGTTCCGCTGGCGACGCTTCGGCGCTCCACTCTTTGCAACACAATCAGAGGTCCAGTACACACAGGTCTAATGTTGGGTGCTTTGTACGGCGCCGGCCCCCCTTGCCGGATCTCGTCTTGCATTTCCCTTCTCCGCCGTCTTTTTTTTTTTTCGAGTTCCGGCATTTGTGTGCTTCCTGTGTGTGTTCTAATAATTTTCAGCCATCGCTGCTTCTCATATCTTTCTCGGTGACTATTGCGCTGGCTGGCGGACGACCGTTGGCTCTATTATCTTGCCGCTAGTCCCATGTCTTTAACGACGCTAGGCCACCGCGGGTACTACGTGGCGCTGTTTTCTTCTTTACTGGACTAACGCTACCATGGCCGGGTTTTCGGCAGTCGACCACATTTTTCATGAACCACTACGCACCACCCTCTGCAGAGATTCGCCCAAACCCCGCACCATTCTCTTGTTTCCAGCGCTTATATTGAGCCATTGTCGTAGACGGGTCAGGGGAGGCCGGAGTATCAGTGCATGTTGACTTTGTTCATACATTGAGTGTACGATGGTTGCAGGCTTGGAGTCTGTTCTCTGGATCGAGGGTCTCATACCTCATCAGTTTTGGATCATGTCCTGTATCATTGATGGTCAGTTGGATCATGTTACGTGCATATGCTCTAGTGAATACATTGAATGTAAGATGGTTGCAGTTTGGATCATGTTTGGATCATGTATCATACATCATCAGTTTGGATCATGTATCATACATCGTCAGTTTGGATAATGTTGTATCGTACAGTCATAAGTAGCATAGATTTGGAGAGGGAGATTCGAGGGTTGCTAGTTTGGAGACAGCGAGCACAGCTGCGGCTAAATAGCGATAAACTCACCGCACCCCCCCACCCCCACCAAAGCTCACCCAGCGCAGCCCACCCACCCAACCTCCCCTGCAACACCCACCATCACAGCCACCCGACCACCCACCTGCATCACCCTCTAAATATTATCATAAGTGATAGACATATAGCTTACTTGTATCGGTATATATATATGCAGTTACAGTTTGGTAGGGATTGTCCAGGTGCAGGTGTCAGCTCTTACTTAGTTTGTCAGTGTGTGACTCTCCCTGATTCCCCTTACGTGTTAGCGGCCAAATGCGCCCACCCGATTGCACCAGTCAATGAAAGTCAGATTCCTGCCCTTTCAGTGGGTCTTAAGGGGGGTGCCCCGGTGGTGCACATAAGGGGTCCAGGCCTCGTCGTGGAGGCTTGATGGACTTCGGCGTGACGGAGTGACCGTTGAGGACTTGGGCCCTCCGAACGGAGAAAGCGACGGGGTCTTCTTCCAGGCCGCATGGGATGACTTTGGGTTTCCCTTGCGCTCGGAGCGGTGGGGACTCCGGCGACTGGGTGATGAGCTAGCCTTCTACAGTCGATTGAATGGCCGTTCTCTGGTCCCATCGTGATCAACGACTATAAGCAGGGCTTGCGTGTGCGCCAGGGGTGCCTGCTAGTTCTCTTTTGGTTGTGTGTGTGGGTGTGTTGTGGTTTGGGGGGAAGGGTGGGTTGGGTGGGGTGCGGGGGTGGGGTGGGGGCGGGTAGTAAGCTGTTGGGTGACGGAGGGTGGGGTCGGGGGTGGGTGGGGGTGTGGTGCGGGCGTAACTTGTTTGGGGGAGGGGAGGGTGGTGGTGGTGTTCTTGGTGGTCCAGAGTGGGGGTGGGGGGGGGAAGGGGGGGGTTGGGGGTAGTGTCAACTTGTTTGTGGGGGCGGGTGGGGTCGGGTGGGGTGGGGGTGGAGGGGGGGCTGGTAACTTTTTGGGGGTGGGGTGGGCTGAAGGGGATGTGAGGTAGTAAAGGTAACTTAGTTAGTGAACTTGTTTGGGCTGGGAGGGCGGGCTTGTGGGGCGCGCGCGGGATACTTTTTGTGTGTATGTCTGCGCAGGTGGAGGTTGTAAATAGAATAAATAAAATAAATAAACGTAAAGGTAAATAGTACATACATCCAACTAATTTCAAATAGTAGGCCTTATTACGAGGTGTGCTTGTGATGTAAAGGGAGGGCCAACCGTCGTGGTCCTTGGAGGCGGTCTGCCAACTGCCAATTACACGTTGGAGAGAATGGTAGAATTTGAAATTTAGGAATACAACTTTGCCTGGCGCTTCGTCGCTTCATCATATTTAGCTACCCCTGGACTGATAAATAAAAGGATACATAGTTTGCGTAGCTCTCGATAAGCAGTGGTGCATAGTCAGAAGAGTAAGGCAAATGCAACTGTGCATAACAATGCAGGCAATGGCAAACAAGGAACATACGAGGGTCCTGGCAAATGCAAACGGCTCCTAGAGAATGCAGGCAATACAAGGCAATACAGGCAAACGCATCAGTGATACGCAACAAATGCAGTGCAATTGAAAGGCAATCAAGGGCAAATGCAAACATGCTGCCTAACAAGCAGGCCAATACAATGCACAATACAGAGAAAAATGCACATGCTCCTACCAATGCAGCAATACAAGGCTAATACAGGCAATGCAGAAAGTTTGCTCTAAGAGCGGATGCGGCAATACAAGGCTGTAATTACAAGGCAAATGAAACGTGCATCCTAACAAGCAGGCACGTATAAGGAAATACACTGGCAAAATGCAAAAGTGCACCTAACAATGCAGGGCAATACAGGGCAATACACGGCGCAAATGCAACCATGCACCTCACAATGCAGGGCAAAAAAGTGCAATACAAATGGCAAAAGCAAACATGCTCCTAAAAGCAATGCAGGTAAATCAGAGAGGCATACAAGGCAAATGCAAGCAGCATCCAACATATGCAGGCAATTACAAGGCACAGGACAGGCCAAAGGACAACATGCACCTAAAACAATTCAGGCAATACAAGGAATACAAGGCAAAATGAAACGATTGCCACCCTAACAATGGCAGGCAATACAAGGGACTAATACAGGGGCAAATTGCACAATGCTCCGAACAATGTAGGGGAATAAAGGGGCAAATACAAGGCAAGATGCAACATTAGCCTAACCACAAGCAGGCTTCTTGTAATTACAAGGGCACTACAGGCAAATGAAACATGCATCGATAACAATGCAGCAGTAAAAGGGCAATACAATGCAAATGGAACATGCTCCTATTCACTGGAGGCAAGTACAAGTGCAATTACAAGCGGCAATAGCTAGCAGAATGAAACATGCACCCCTAACATGATGGCAATACAAGGCAATGTACAAGGCAATGAAACATGCACGTTCTATACGATGAGGCAAAATACAAGGCACATACAACGGCAATGATCCCCTGCACCTAACAATGCAGGCAAACAATGGGCAATACCAAGGCAGTACATGCAACATGCACGCCTAACAATGCATGGCATCATAGGCAATACAAGGGCAAGATGCACCGTGGCGCCTAGCAAGGCCGGAGGGGATACAAGGCTACACAGGCAAATGCAAACGTTGATCTCTAACCACAATGCAGGGCAATACCAAGGCCAAAATATCAAGGCAGAAATGCAACATGGCTCTAACAACTGCAGGGCAACACAAGGCAATACCAAGGCAAATGCAACAGATCCTACCAATGCAGGCAAATAAGGCAACAAGGCAAATGCTGCAACAATGCTCTAAAGTGCAGGCAATTATAGGCAATACAAGTGAGAATGACAACATGCCTGGCCTAACAATGCAGGGCAATACCAAGGCAATACAATGGCAAAAATGCAACATGCTTCCGAACAATGCAGGCATACAAGGGTAATACAAGGCAAGGTGACACGGGACAATGAAAAGATTGCACTAACCATGCAGGCAATACGAAGCAAGACAGGCAAATGCAAATGGCTTCCTAACATGCAGGCAATACATGGGGCAATACAAGGCAATACAAGGGGGCACCATGAAACATGACACCTAACAATGCAGCGAAATCTCATAGGCAATACAAGGCAAATGCAACATGCTCCTAACATACACCTAACAAAAAGTTGCAAATTAGGCAACTTGGTGCGCCCCAGTGTGACGCACTGCCCCTTGGGGGTGCCGAAATTAGCTTTACCTGTTGTGGTGAAAACAGACTTAAGACGATGAATGTCGATATCGAACCCCAAATGACTAGTTTCAAAAGTTAGGACGCCAGGGTCGGTATGAGATCTATATCGGGAGATGCTTCTGGTGATCGTGCAAGGGTGGTCTGGGGTGGTGGACTGGAACCGTTGAATGTGGGTGCTGCCAGGTGCGTATTCGGGGGGGGGTCGGCATGAGGCGGTGTTTGTTGAATACTGCCACGTCCTTGAATTGCTGAAGCAAGCTAGGTTGTTGCATTTTACATGAGTGTAGGGTGTGGGGTCCTACCACCTCATGAATCACACTAGAGCTAGGGGGGTCTCCATGTGATGGGGATGTTAGGGGAGTGTGTTTTGGGGTGGGGTGGAATTGGCATTGGTATAATGCGCCACACCAGAGCAGGTGGCATATTTCTTGAGTGGGTTCTTTATGCCCAGCTTAGCAACTCCATGCCACCTGTCTGGATCCATGTGAGACGCCAGACAAGTGTCATGGGTTCCATAAGTGGGGTGGTTATTTTGGTCTTCTTTTATGGTGTTTCTGACAGTGCTTTGTAATGAGTCCGGGTACTACAAAAGCGCGCCCCCGGCAGCGCGCCATTTTGGCCCGCTTTTGAGCCCATGTGAGTGCGTTCGCTGCAGTTGTTTCAACCCCATGTGTGGGCGCACAGGCGCACAGTTTTTGCGCTTTTTGCACTGGCGCAAGAGGCCGTGACCAATTTGATCGTTTGTGCCCTCTCAGCGCTGACCCATGTGACAAAAGGTTTCGTACCCTGTTGAGCATCAGAAAGGAGAGGAGCCTTCTGATTTGGATTGGGGGTGGGGGTCAGGTCCTGTGCACAAGGGAGCAGGGACATGGCATTGACACCGTTGCTCTAGTGTTATGTTCTAAATGTAAGTAAATAGATGTGAACAATGTTGTTAAGAAAAGAGTTTAATTCGCCTGAACCCTACTTCCCCCAAACCAACAAAGCGCAAAGACCACGGCGATTCGGGGTTGGCATTCTGACTAGTTTAGGCCGACCCATCTAGGTCGCCATGCAGCGATTGGTCTGGTGCCTCACACACACAAAACATGAAAATGTAAAACATTGACCAAGAATTGGTCAGACAATGATCCTACGGGAACCGATGCCAGTGGGGGTATTGAGCGAACAAGATCGTAAGTATGCGCTCTAGAAGCCAACATGCATCTGGAACCACGTTCACCGTGACGTGTCGACGGGGAACCCTCCGGGGCCGGGCCAAGCGCACTCAAGGGGGTGTGAGAACCCCGCACATGCCTCGATATTTCCCCTTTGCTCTGCCTCGCACAAAAACATTACAGTATAGCTGGTGCCATGCGTCCTCTGCGGCCTGGAAGTCACCGGGGGCCAGTGTTGGTCTATTTGTGTTGACGCCGGGTTCGCCCTTCCGATGCCTCTTTCTGTCGCATGTGGCACGACCCCGGGGACCCCCCCGACACGGGACCATTGCTGCCCCCACAGAGAGCCTTCTGCGCGCCCCACGACCCCCCCAGGCTCCGCGCTTGGCGCTCCGCCATGCGATGGCTACGTAACTATCATGAGCGCAGGGTTAAGTAGCCCAAGTAGCTACTCAACCTGGACTACATAAATCTGAAATAGAAAACACTGATCGGGGGGGGCCTGCTAACGGCGCTTGCGCTTTTTTATTATGGGGCCCTCACCAATACCTGGTTTACCGGCAGCTGAAAAAGCAAGATTTAACACTGTATGTAATCTACTTAGTTTGCGGTACAACCACACAGCACAACCGCACACCACCTAGCACCCCAACGACCCCGAGTTGCTGAATTGCTTTCCGTGGGTATCACACAGGGGGGGGGGGGGGTCGGTGGTAGGGTATTGGAAGACGATGTGAAGACACTGAGTCAGCAGTGCTGTGGCTCTGCGGCACGAGCGGAGAGAGGAGAGCCCACTCATCAGTTTTCGTCAACCAAAGAACAAAGAGAAGAAAGGAAAATGAACAAAGAAAAGAAGAGAGGGTATAGGTACATACCAGCAAAGACAACTGCGAGACTGAGTAGGCCGAGTGGACAGCTGGACAGTTTTAAACAGTGAGGGTTTGAGGGCAAAACATACCCCTCAGACTGGCGAGGACGGGTGACTCCAAATAAAGCGTAAGAAAGAGCAAAGAAGGCTTGAAACAAGCAATGCGCATACAAGGATAGAGAACTAGGAATAATAGAGTAGTATACTTGTAGAAGGGCTGGCGTTGCCCGGGCCTAATAAAAGCGAGCGATTCGATAAGATAGACTGTGAGGAACAAAAGGAGAAGGAAAATTCACCAAGACAAAAAAACGGGAGAGGGAATAGATGCTTGAAAAGAGGCTTGTGCCTAACATCGCCTATCTATAAGGCAAACCACAGGCCAAGCCGGTTGGAGCCAAAAAGCCCACAAGGAATAAAGCCAGCTTAAGAAAGGACACTTAACACCCTAAGAGAAAAAAGGAGAAGGAAGAAGGCCAGCGGAGACACACTTAGTTCTATATGTTAAACATGCACTACAACACAGTGCTTCACCGTTAGGCACTGGGTATGGCTTTATTAGTAGAGTCGATCTCGGGATCGACACGGACAAGAAGGGTGGGGGTGTTATCAGGTTGTGGTTCTAAAGCCCCATCGAGGGAACTTGAGGCCCACAGGGGGTCGGTCGACCGGCATTGTAGGGACTCTAGGTGTGTCTGTAAGCGCCGTCATGCGCCATACTTACAAGCCGCTTCCCTTAACCCCACGTCTCTATAAGTGTCATTGGACATATCTTGGAAGTTAATATATATTTATTTTTATTTAATGCACACAGTTGTACGAGGCACCATGCCTCCTCAGCTTCCTAGAGGAAAGCGATTTCCATCACCTTCTGATGCTGGAGAAAAGAAACAAAGAAAAACAAAGAAGGGAAAAGTAGAACGCCCAAAAGAAGTCAAAGTAGTATCAAAGCAAAAAAAGGGAGTAGGAAAAGAAACCGGGCCAGATAGAAGAAACCTATAGTATGTAAATATACAACGACGAGGTTTGACTAGTTCTTGAGTTAACCTGACACCAAGCGTCCTCAGCTGCCTGGAGGAGAGCGCTTTCCATCATTTGGAAGTTCGGAAGCAAAGCACATCCAATGACTGCCACTGAAGCGAAGAAACAAAGAAAACCAAAGAAACATAAGCAAACAAGTGAAGAGAAAGAGGAAAAAAATGGGGTGTGTATCTGGCGCAACGTCCTCAGCTGCCTGGAGAGCAGCGCTTTCCACATTTTGATGTTGGAGTCGTGGTTGAGCTGTTCAGGCCGATTCATCAGTATTCGCCCTTCTGCTTTAGCTACGCCATGCACGGGTGTGGAAAAGCGGGTGGCTGTGTGGTGTTTGGTTCCCCGCCTTGTGTGGGTTGGAACACATGTTGGTGTGTGGGTGTTGGTTGTGCAATACATGTTGGGTGTGTGGTGTTTGGTGTGTGGGTTGTAGGTTGTGGTGTTTGGTGTGTGCGTGTGTGGTTTCGGGTTTGGTGGTCAGTGTTGTAAGGGGGTAGTTTGTACAATAATTATTGCTAGGTGGGGGACAATGGGCCAAAAGGCATTGGAATTAGCCCTTCTCCTGAAGCTAGCGCACAGGCGCCCTGTTAATGATATGTTGGGTGTTCGCAAGTGTAGTGGTCCTATGATGACATAATTGCTACGGGCAAGGCCAAAACCTTAGCATTTGTATTTGTGTGATATTTGTCCAGTGAGTCAGAGGCTTGCGCTTGGTCCTTCTGCTTGAAGCTACGCCATGCATGCTACAAATATCATGTTGGGTGTTTGAAAGTGTAGTGGTCCTATGATGATATACTTGCTAGGGTCAAGGCCCAAACCTTGGCATTTGTATTTGTGTCATATTTGTCCAGTGATATGTTAGAGGATTGCGATTGTCCTTTGCTTTGAGCTACTGCCAAGGCATGCAGCTAGAATATAACATGTTGGGTGTTTGTAAGTGTGGTGTTTTGTATGATGACACAATTGCTAGGGCCAAGGCCAAAACTTTAGCACTGACATTCTGCTTGAAGCTATGCTCACGGTGCGCCGTCCTGTGGTCCTTGTGTAATATAACATGTTGGGCTTTGTAGTGTGTGTTGCATGATGACCTAATTTGCTAGGGCCAAGGCCACAACTTTAGCCTTGAATTCTGTTGAAGCTGGCCATTCTCGTGTGCGTTATTGTAAATAACATGTTGGGCTTTTGTAAGTGTGGTGTTTTGCATGATGACATAATCGCTAGGGCCAAGGCCCAAACACGGTAGCATTGAAATTGCTGCTTTGAGCTATGACAGGTGCGCTGAAATAACCATGTTGGGTTTTGTTTTGTGTAAGTGTGGTGTTGTAGTATGATAGACAATTGTAGGGCCAAGGCCAAAAACTTGTAGCACTGATTAATTGCTGACTTGAGCTATGCCATGTGCGCTCTTGTAAATAAAAGTTGGCTCTGTCCACAGTGTCGGGCCTTTGTTGCCATGATGACGTACAATCGCTAGGGCCAAGGCAACACTTTAGATTGAAATTCGCTTGACGCTATGCAGGTGACCTTGTAAATAACATGTTGGTGTTTGTACGTGTGGTGTGTTGTTGGTGTTTTGTTGATGACACAATGGCTAGGGCAAGGCAAACTGTTAGCCACTGACATTGATGCTGCAAGCTATGCCATGTGCGCTGTAAATAACATGTTGGGTGTTTGTAAGTGTGGTGTTTTGCATGATGACATAATTGCTAGGGCCAAGGCCAAAACTTTAGCATTGACATTCTGCTTGAAGCTATGCCATGTGCGCTGTAAATAACTTGTTGGGTGTTTGTTAGAGTGGTGTTTTCACTGTTTCGTATGATGAATCAATTGCAACGGCCGAGACCAAAACCTTAGCCTTGCCCTTTTGCTTGAAGCTACGCCATACATGCTGGAACACAAACATTGGGTGATAGTATGTGTAGGGATAGGCAATATGATATCATACGATATCATGTCATCATACGATATCATTTGATATCATATGATGCCGCAGTCTGCACCCAAGGTTAAGTTACCATTTATCATACAATATTACTTCAAAATGCAAGAAAAGTATGACTTAATGACATCATATAGTAGGTCATACTCGCCTTTGTCAAAATCATATGAGTATGCCCAGTCGCCCCTTTTCGTGAGGTTATACAGGTGTATGTGTGTCATATGATATCACCTGAGTCGCCTCTGGTCTACATCCATTGCGTTATGCCAGTCCCTACATATTACAGGGTTGTGCGGCTTTCGTTGCAACTAATTCTTGAAAAAGCATCGCGGTGTAGTTGGATTGATAATTTATATTCTGGTTCTTTTGACTTGTCACCCCGGTTTCTCAGTCCAACTCTGGGCTGCTTACGATCTCCCGAATGCAGGTTCCCCCGGAGGTGTGGGTATCGCCCCCCGGTCTTACCGATCGAGCTCACCATGGGATACAGTAAGTGGAGTGCAGACCATACTGGACGGATGGACTACAGGGCCGTAAGAAAGCCGAATTGCTCCCTGCCCTTCTTGAGGCCTTGGCACTTGGTTGACCTGGCCCCAGCCAGCAATTGGTTCCCTGCCTCCCGTCTTATTGGCATTTCTTCGCTTCCTCCAGTAAACAGGGGCGCGACACTAAGTTGGGTGATCGCCTCTAAATGATAGTAGGCTGCCGTCTAGGGAGGCCTGCACTGCTTACCCCCACTCTTTGAAAGCCCGGCCATGCACAGAGATGTGGCACCCCTTCCTGTCAAAAGGGGGGCTTGACAATGCCCCAACTCTTTGAAAATCAGCTCTGATGTCCGCACAGTAGTCACAGGGCGCCGCCCCGTTTTTCAGGGGGGTGATCTTGAACCTTTTCCTGCACTCTGCTCCACTCTTTGAAGCTGCGAGGACTGTGCTACAGAGTTCAGCCCTCCCCCCCCCCTTTTTCAAGAGGGGGGGCTGAACACGAACCTGACCTGAACTCGTCCCACTCTTTAGAGCGGTGCAACGCACATGGGGAGAACAAAAATGGTGTTCTGTTTGTGAGTGTAGGCTCTTTGAGGCTGTGTCTCGGCCGTTGGTACGGTGCAAGGGGTTGGGGCTCGTACTGTCGGTTCTGTTGCGAATCCTCATAACTAAGGCCGTTTTTTTTTTTTTCTTCCACCGGTTGCTTGTTGTGGGTGTTGTGTTTTTGCTACATTTTTCAAACTGGTCCGCGTTTTGTTTTTTTCATTATTGTGCTTACAAGCGTCCCCTTGTTTTGTCAACGATATTTGTGGTCGTACATCCTAAGGCGCAAAAATATTGCGCTGCGGCCCACGCGGAGTGAAACAGCTGCGCTGGATGGCTAAACTGCTGGGTTAGTGGGGGCTCGTGTAGACTGGTGTTGTGCACATTTAATAGCGCCGCCGTACCGCGTGCCTTGCTACGACACCCATGTCGCATCAAAGTGAGCAATCCGGTCTCGCCCCCCGTGCCTCCGCTGCCCCCCAATCCACCGTCTGAGCCCAAGGGTTTGGTTTTTGGGGCCCGTTCAGCCTCGTTTAGTCCGCCACCATTCCCCGCCGAATGCGAGAGGCAGCTTCTGGGGAAAAAATTGTAGGCCTTAATGCTCCTCCCTCTGCATGCCGGTCTGTACAAATCTGGTAGGCCTAACTGGCTCCTCCCTCCTCTGCTGTGTTGTGTGATGTTATACCTTGGTTGAGGGCTGAACCTGGCCTGAGACTGCCTTCCTCCCTCTCTGACGTGAACACCTTGAGGCTGATTACTGTCTTCCCCTCCAGACGGCACTCATGTTGTAGGCTTTGAAACTGCTCCTCTCTCCATGACGTGATAAACACAAAAGACAGTGGAGTCGTACAGGACGTTTTTTCGCCACCATTCAGAGATAGCATAAACTAAGAAACACAGAATAAATAAATAACATGAATTAAGATCGGGGACAAGCAACAGGGTTGCTGACCAACCGCTCTTTTTGCACAAGGATTATTGATAAATGCATAACTGATAAAATTTCCTCATGATGCACTCCAACTATACCTCATAGACATAAATAAATAAATAAATACATATTGGTAAATAAATGCAACAGGTAGACCCTGCCTGATTTTCACTTTGCCTCTGCCTCTAGTAGTTGCGTGGATTAGAGGTCCATTCGCGGTCTTCAAGCTCTCTCAACAAGCTCCCTACTGTAGTACACCGCCTCGCTTCGTTGTTTTGGAAACAATAGAGTACAGCTTTCCGCAGTCAGGGCTTCGTTAAAACTCTTGGCTCGACTCTGAGTCGCCGCCTCACTTCTGGATGCCTCTTGGCGTACGGCCTCACCTGAGACATCCAGTGCGGAAGATGAAGTGAGCTAGTGGGTTAGTGGGTCAGTTGGTGAGGGGTTAGGTCGGTCAGTAGGAGCTGAGGTGTGGTGTTCAGCGGGAGCTGGTTTAGTGGGCAATATAATGTGAGAAGTCCATGAGTAGGGCTGTGGTAGCCTACTTGTTTTGTTTTGAATAAGAATGGAACGAGTGGGTTAGTGCGGTAAAAGATTGAGCATCACACTCTGAGTTAGGTATGTGGAACGCTTGGGATCCTCATCTTTCAATCATCACCGATATTCTCCTCGTAAGTGAAACAAAGCCACGCCCGAAGAGAGCGGCGCGCATACTATAACTACAGCATTTGGTGTTGGCCCCCCAGTTGACAAAGCAAACGGCTGATCCCCCCAGCATCACATCATTTAACATGTGTACTAGTCTTACTTGGTTACTGTTCAGTTGGGTGGCACTTAATGTGAAAGCACACCGGGCTGACCCCCCTCAGCTCACACCTCCCGAATACTATGGGTATATCTCTTTGTTATTAACATGTAGCCTACAATTCTCCTTGTTTAGGGCCCTACAATGTTTATTTCTTTTTTACATTTCGCATGCACACTTATCGACTTGTTTAGCATCCAAGTCTCCTTGTTTAGCATACACTTCTCCCTTGTTTAGCATACACTTGCTTCCCTGTTTAGCCTATCCAATTTTACTTATTTAAAATATAGCATAATACTCTTGGTGGATTGGTCTCTTCCCCCGCCGCTACTTGCCATGGTACGGGATACTTTCAATCTCACCTACACTCCTCCTTGTATAGCATACAACAAATAGCATGTACCTCGGTGGATCTGCTCTTCACAGCTGCTCTTTGGCCATCGTTGTGAGGGACAATTGCAAATTCACCTACACCGCCTACCTTCGTATATAGCATACAGCATCTAGCATGTACCTTGGTGGATCTGCTCTTCACCAGCCTGCTCTTGGCCATGGTAGGGACATGTTTCATATCTCACTACACATCTACTGTAACAAGATACAGCCAACTTTCTCAGCATGGTAACTTTGGTGATCTGCTTTACCCAGCTTTGCTCTGCGGCCATGGTGGGACACTTCGATCTAGCCGACACTCCTCCTTGGGTAGCGTACAGCAACCTTAGCATGTACCTTGGGGATTCTGGTCTACCCGCTGTCTGTGGCCTGCCGTCTGGGATCACTTTTCAATCTTTCACTCCACTCCGCATTGTATTAGCATAACAGCAGCAATAGCCCTGTTACCTTGGGGGATCTGCTTCTTCACCAGCTTGCTCTTGCCATGGTAGGGACACTTTTCGATTCAGCATACCACTCGTCCTTGTATAGGCATACAGAACATAGCAGTAACCTTGCGGGATCTTGCTCTTTCACCTGAGCCTGCTCGTTGGCCCTGTTGGGGCACACTCTTCAATAGCTCACCTGGGCGTTATGGATATGTATTTCTGTCAAGGAAACACACGGGGTTGCTTCAATTCGGATGGGTAGGACTGGACGACCCGCGCCAAACGATACACATATATCAACACCTGCCTCGATCTCGTCTGTTTTTCCGCGACGAAAAGATTAGGTTAGCATCATTTGTATCATGCTCGAGTGGGTGCGAGCCTAGGTTTACGTATGAATATTGCGGAATTTTCGGGGGGGGGAGGTCGTTTTGCTTGAATACCGCACAACACAGGCACCCGTGACACCTACCTGGAAGGAGGGACCAGAGCCCTAACCTATGCCATAACTGACCTTTGGCGGGGTCTGGCTCTGGTGCAAGCTTGGGTCACCCTTCAAGTTGCCGCACCTAGTAATCCTGGGACAGACTGACGCGAGCCTAAGAACGCCTAGCTTTCACAACCACCTTGGGCGTAGCCTGGCGTGCACAAAGGATAAACATAGCACAGTGAACACAGCATCTGAAATACAGGAAGAAGGGACCCTAAGCCCTAAGCCCTAAACCCTAAATGACATTGGTGGATCTGCTCTTGACCAGCCTGCTCTTGGTCATGCTTGAGACCACTTTCAATCTCACCTACACTACTCATTGTATAGCAAACAACAAATACCATATACCTTGGTGGATCTGCTCTCTTCACCAGCCTGCTCTTGGCCATGCTTGAGACCACTTTCAATCTCACCAACACTTCTCCTTTGTGAACATGAACACATCACATGACGTGGATAAGCAAGGGACTATATATATATATATATAACATATAGCATACAACAGATAGCATACAGCATACAACATACAAGGGAGAGAAGGGACTACCACATACAACATACAAGGGAGAGAAGGGACTACCACATACAACATACAAGGGAGAGAAGGGACTACCACATACAACATACAAGGGAGAGAAGGGACTACCACATACAACATACAAGGGAGAGAAGGGACTACCACATACCACATACAAGGGAGATAAGGGACTACCACATACCACATACAAGGGAGAGAAGGGACTACCACATACAACATACAAGGGAGAGAAGAGACTACCACATACCACATACAAGGGAGAGAAGGGACTACCACATACAACATACAAGGGAGAGAAGGGACTACCACAACAACATACAAGGGAGAGAAGGGAACTACCCACATAAAAATTACAAAGGGAGAGAAAAGGACTACCACATACAAACAGTAAAGGGAGAGAGGGATACCCACATACCAAACAAGGGAGAGAAGGGGGAATACCAATACAAACAACAAGGCGAGGAGATGGGACTACCACATACAAAACATGCAAGGGAGAGAAAAGGGGACTACCACCTACAACAACAAGGGAGAGACGAGAAGGGGATACCAATACAACTACAAGGGAGAGAAGGACCAACATAAAACAACATGTATAATATAGCATACAACGAATATACCTTGGTAGATACTCTTTTCACCAGCCTGGTCTTGGCCATGCTTTGGATCACTTTCAATCTCATCGACACTTCTCTTTCGTAAAAACGTGAACAAAGCACAGGAAATTGAGAGAGAAGGGACTATATATATATATATATAACATTTCACACACAACATACAACATGCAACATGCAACATACAAGAGAGAGAAGGGACTTCCACATACAACATGTAACTTATAGCATACAAGAAATAGCATATACCTTGGTGGATACTCTTTTCACCAGCCTGGTCTTGGCCATGGTTGGGCTCACGGTCAACTTGACTCGTTCTTTTGTCGGCACCAGCTTTTCGAGCATCTTAAAGTATCCCCAGCGATCCTTCTGTGCCATGGGCTTGATCCCTTGGAGCTGCGACTTGGTTCTAAAATGCAGAAAGGGCGGGAGTTTGGGTGGGGTGGGGGTGGATTTGGGTGTGTGTGGGGGGTGTGTGGTGGTGGTGGTGGGGGGAGGGGGGGGGAGGGGGGCCGTGTGTGTGTGTGAGTGTGTGTGTGTGGTGGGGTAGAAGGATGCATGGGCAGATGGGTAGACGGGAAAGGATGGCTGTTGTTCTTTTGTTGACACCAGCTTGTTAATCATATTAAATACCTCTTACGTGTAGGTTCATTATGAGCTCCTTGGGGATGCGTGCTACCTTGGCTTGGCGCTCTTCCTCACCCTTAACCCTAAACCCTGAATAGGCCACTTACGTGTAGGTTCATTATGAACTCCTTGAGGATGCGTGCTAGCTTGGCTTGGCGCTCTTCCTCACCCTAAACCCTAAACCCTGAACTCTAAATCCTAAACCCTAAACCCTAAACTGAACTCACTTGGCACTCTTCCTCACTCCAAACCCTAAACCCTGAACTCTGAACTCTAAACCCTAAACCCTGAACTCTAAACCTTGAACCCTAAACCCTGAACCCTTAATAGGCCACTTACATGTAAGTTCATTCTGAACTCCTTGGGGATGCGTGCTCGCTTGGCTTGGCGCTCTTCCTCACTCAGGTTCAGCATGTTGTCTGTTTCACGTTGCGCGTCCGCCACATCCTGTCTCAGGGCCTCTGTCACCTCCTCGGGTCGAAGCACCCCATCCAGGATGTCGTTCAGCACCGCGGCCTTCTGATACAAGCCTTTCAGCTCATACCTGTGTGCGGAGACGGAAGGACGGTGGGTGGAGGTTGGGGATGGTTTGGTGGTGTGTGTGGGGGGGGGGAGGGGGGGGGGGTGAGATGATCACCGACAGCCTTCTGATACAGCCTTCGAGCTCATACGTGTCTGGGGACAGGGGGGCGGTGGGTACACGGGGGGCGGGGGGTGGAGAGGGGGGGGAGAGTTCAGCACGGAGGCCTCTGGATAAAAAAAGCCTTTCCGATCATACCTGTTTGGGGGGGAGGAAAGTGGTGGGAGGGGTGGAGAGGGGGGTGAGAGTTCAGCACTGCGGCCTTCTGATAAAAGCCTTTCAGATCATACTCTACCTGTTTGGGGG
>JACBWV010000423.1:2466769-2522661 GCA_013435795.1 Chlamydomonas sp. ICE-L | reverse complement strand
TCAGTTCTCTGTCTCAGGGAACTACATAAGCTTGATGACTGGCCGTATGTTTTACAAAATTTCCGCAGTCTTCGTCCGACGCAGGATGAAAACAACCTCTGGATCACAGAATAAAACATGGATCAGTCAGGATTTGGGTCTAGTCCAGAATGGCAGTCCTTTCATGCTCCAAGCAAGCTTTAGATTGTGCTTGTCTGGCCCATGGACTACCTGTCGAGTGAGCTACACACAAGAAGCTGGAGCATCTACGTTTTGTAAGCCAGTGTTCTAGAATTGTGAGAGAGGTCCCCCTCTCCATGTTGCTTCTCAATTGCTTGCCAAAACCATCTCTACAAGCAGCAGGCCTCAGATTGCAGCTCTATTGCCAATGGCGTGGGAGCTGGACCCCTCAAAAGACCTGGCAAAGCATGTTCTGCTTTCACTTCCATCCTCGTCCTCTCCAGCGCTACTTACAGTACGCAGCATCCTTGACAAGGCAGCTGCTGAGCACTGGAGTGATGTGATGGGAGTTGTGATGTCCGCACTACAATCCTTAGACAAGAAAAGCAGCAGTTGGTGCTTAGCGAGGGAGGGGGCCTCCAGTCTGGTGGTGCTGCTGGTAGACAGTGCTCTTACGCAAAATCTACAGAAGAAGCTCCCCCCAGCATGCGCTCTCTCCTAGCCCACTTATTACACCCTCGTCAAGGAGCCATTGCACACAGTACACATCAGACTTGCTCCCCCCTGTACGTCTAGCTGTGGTGTCCCAAGCTGTCCATAAGCCTTGAGGCCTGGCGATATGTAGTCCTGGATGCCTAAGGCTATGTCACGGTATTCAGATGCAAGCGAGGATCTGAGCCATTGATGGAACAGTTCTTGTCCTGGCTATGAGATCTTCTTCTCCATCGTCTGCGTCAAGCCCAGAAGCAACAGCAGCCGCCTTCAGGGGCTTTTCCCCTCCAATACAAGACGTGGATCCCGTCTCATGTCTCGCTTCAGATGACCGTCGTATCCTTGCCAACATCATTGCTCGCAGTGTTGAGGCGCCCCTTGCAGTGCTATGGCCTGTAGCCTGGGAGGAATCCATCCCTCTGAGGGCACTGCCCGTTTTTTATGACATACCTGGATGTGTGACAACTCTGAGTATGCGGCTCACATACTCCGAATGCAGCTGACGACACTGGAGTACACGAGGGAAAGCGGCAGCTGACGTGCTGGCAACGACTGGGTAGAGAGGAACAGCAGGTGGTGCTGGGCAAGGGCGGGGCCTCAAACCTACTGGTGCTGCTGGTAGACATGCTCTTGCCGCAAAGTCTGCTTCAGAAGCTCTCATCACCATGTGTACTCTCCTGGCTCACCTGCTGCACGTCTGCCCTGGAGGCACCACACAAAGTGACTCTTGGTCTCTCTTCCCGCTGTTGACCTGGTTCCGGGCTCTGAAGTGAACATCAACCTCGGAGACTGGCAGCACTCGTCCAAGGATGCATATCACACTTGGCGGTGGTTACAGGGCAGAAGTGGTCAGAAGGCAGTGGATCTGGACCACTGTGTGGAGACTGTCCTAAGCTTGGCCTCAAGCTGTTTGGATCCCATGACTGGTTCAAGTTCGGACGCGGCAACTAATGCGCTGAACCTACTGCTTGCCCATGAGGCCAAGAATGACTTACAGACTGGGCACGTTTGCAATCCTTTCACCTGATGACCGCCATGCCCTTGCCAACATCATCGCCAAAAAGCGCTAAGGCTGAACTCATCAACCTCCGGCCAGTGCCTTGCAGCTGCACCCCCATGACGACATTGCCAAGCACCTGCTCAGTGAGTTTGCATCCTCTCCCTCTTCAGACCTGCTGCTCAGCATTATGGGAGTGGCAGTGGCACGCAATAGGCCCGTGGAGCGGCGCGGGTAAAGAAGCACTCTCTGCCTTGCAGCTGAATGCCACTTGAGGCACAGGAGAGAGTCCTGAAAGATGAAAAGCAAGAAGATGGAAGAAATGAAAAAGAAGAAAATCAAAGATGGTGGCCTTTCCCATCTCGTGCTGCTACTGCTAGCTGATACAGCAACAGTAGATGATGCCAAAGCAGCACTCTCCAGAGTGTCGCTTGTTCTGTCCTACTTGATGCTCGCCCCATACAGCTGGGACCACAAAGCATGAGTTGCCAGCTGTCTTGCCCCCAGCATATGTGGGACTGGCAGGCTCGTTGAGTGTGAGTCAGAATACCTGGCGCCTTGTGGTTCCCAAGTTGCTTTATGTGTGTGAGCAGTGGATGAAAGGCGCTGATGTGGAGACTGCTAGCCAGATGGAGCAATGCATTGGGCAGATGCTGATGATGGCGATGAGACCAGCTGGGCCAGGAGATAATATGTCTATGGGCAGCAAGGTCTGGATCCTGCAAGAGGTAAGGGCCTGCCAGCGACTATATCTCAGGTTCAGAAGGATCAATATAGACAGGAGTTTACTCTGTCACATGCCTTGATAACACTTTCAAATGCACCTGCAAAACGAGATGTGCTGATATATAGCCATCAGCGGCAAGCCTGTTAAGATTGGTATCAACAATGCTTGCCCCTGCATGTACAGGATTCAATTAGCTTCCTCACACTGCACATTGGGGGGGGGGGGGGGGGGGGTCTTAGGCACCCTTTATTTGGCTTGCAAGGGTGCATTATGGGTGAGAAGGGGTGCGGCAAGGGTGCATAGAAGGGCGCTAAAGACCTCCAAACTTATGCAGTGGGATTCAATTAGCTTCCTCATCTATCTTGCAATGGTTGTCACAGCCTATTCCGTCAATTATGCTACTTGACTGAGTTTGTTTTCATGCTTCTCTGACAGATCCTCCCATCTGCAAAAGCCCATCGATCTCCTGTGGCACTACACCATGCTCGCAAGATTGCTGGAGGCGCTTTGCGATCAGGTGGCTGCAAAAAGCATGGCGCAGAGGGCAGGGCACTGGCTGAAGCCTGCTGGAAGCTGATTGGTTGGGTATCTAAGAGGCGGATACTGATTTCTCTGACGCTCTCTCCCCCCTGGCTGCTTCCCCTGCTGGGTACCATGTGCCACAGCTTGGCTGTTTCTCATGGTGGCCGTAGCTGGACAAAGGACATCCCCCCGGAGCTAGAGGGTCAGGGCTTACTCTTTGCTGCTACCACCTGCAACCTGCAAGGGCACCACAAGGAAGTACTGCAGCTGATGAAGCAGTACCTGAGCAAGAACAAGAAAGTGGGTCACTTAATTTCACATTTTTTCGTGTGGTAGCTGTGGAAGCATGTGTAATGAGCCAGTGTATGAGTTGTAAGCTGCAGACTACTTGAGGCCAGCCCATCACAAACAGCGGCAGTCTTATCATCCAGGGTTCTATGCTGTGTGTTCTATGTTGTATGAAGTGTGACCGTGATCATCACACATATCATTGATGGCCTTATCGCCCATGTCTATGATCTGTAATCGTGCTTATTTAGTGTGACCATGCTTATTTGGTGTGACTATGCTTATATAGTGGTGACCATGCTTATTTGGTGTGACTATGCTTTATATAGTGTGACCATGCTTATTAGGTGTGACTATGCTTATATAGTGTGGCCATGCTTATTTGGGTGTGACTATGTTTATATATTGTGGCCATGCTTATTGAGCGTGACCAGGATCATTTATCGTGAGCTGTTCCTCCCTGTCTGCACTTGCACTGGACCTGCAGCTATCTTCTGACACACACAGAGCCTGCACTACCGTTTGGTGGTACTGTAGTTGCCACCCACCATTATGAATGCAGACCTTCAAACATATATAGCAGCAGCAGAAAATTGATGCACATCATACCCTAACTAATATGTTTTGGTGCCGCAGGTGCCAAACACCATGGTTGATGTAGTCCTTCAGGCGTGTGCACATCAGCAGAAGTGGGATACAGGTGTGTCTGGCTGTCTTTCCACTGCAAATTTAGGGGTCTTCAGCACCCTTTTCTGCACCCTTACAGCACCCTTCCCTCCCAGAATGTACCCTTATAAGCCAAGTATAAGGGTGACGTAGGCCCCCCAAATTTGCAGTGTTCACTATACGGACAATTGACAATCAAGCTTCCTGTAGACCAATGTGTAATCGGTTGTTCCTGGGCTGTATAAATGTGTAATGTGTGCAAGTTAGGTTCATTTTGAAATGTAGGTGAGCCACGCTGTCTTGCAGATGTAAGAGTGACATATGTGTGTGGGTACGCGTGTGGGTATGCGTGTGTGTAGGTGGGTGGTGGATAGGTGGGCGGCCATTGACAAGAACAGTACCATTGACCTCTTTGTGAAGCTGGATCAATACCTGAAGGAAGAGCAGGTGGGTAGGCAGTGGGCGGGTAGTGGGTAGGAGGGTAAGTGGGTAGCTAGTGGGTGGGTGGGTGGGTAGGAGGGTAAGTGGGTAGCTAGTGGGTGGGTAGGTTGGTGGGTAGGAGGGTAGGTGGGTAGGTGGGGCGGCTGCGGTGAGCCACGCTGTCTTGCATAAGTAAGAGTCAGGTTGAATCCCTATGCGTCTTGAGTTATTGGCGGAGCCCCCCCTTCTCGGGGGTTGTCTGTCCGACCGTGCGTGCAAACCGCACGAATCCTGACAAGAAAGCCAACTGTCTCGCAACTAACTGGCTTCGGTCGCGCTAGATTCCGATACCACCTATCGGTCCCTGTCGCTCCAATAACACTCTCCTTCAATTTTCTGCGTCGCATGCAAAGCCGCCTAGGACTTGTTTTTTTAGTTACTTTGTTCATAGTTACTTTCTAGGGAAGTCAAAATCCATGTTGGTCATTAATGGGGGAGGTAAAAAACCTTGGACAAACTGTGAAGTATGCAGACAGCTTTGGCAGCAATAAACCAATCAAACACCCGCACCAATGCTTGCAGTGGGGTGGCCGCTGTGGGAGGCCTTGAATCTTGGGCTGCATGTGTGGTCCTCTGATGATGGTATGAAGAAAGGGATGGAGTGCTTGAAGCAGCTGCCTGTGGAGCAAGCAAGCAATGTGATGACTCTAATGGAAGCATGCATGTATGATGAACAAGGTGAGTCACATGCATCATAGGCACTGAGAGTGTTAGATGGTTACTTATGTTGTTGCTGTTGCTGTTAGCGGTGGTGCTGCTGCTGCTGCTTGCTGCTGTTGCTACCAGGATACTACAGTTAGTCATTTTTGGCTGCTTTCGAATGCGTAACTGCCTTGAAAATATGTGCGCCCGCAAACGGGCCCTTTAAAACTGCTTCTTTCACGCAATTACTTATCTTTTTGCGCTTTTAGTGTGTTTACTCGAGCCAGTTAGCAAGTCAGAAAGTCAGGTTAGCAGAGTCAAGTCAGCGAGTCAAGAAGCAAGCTCGAGTGCTAGTTGACAGTTGCTGTTAGTGCTGCTGCAGTCGCTGCTGCCTGCTACTTCCGCGTTGTTGAAGTTCAGCAGAGTTGGTCGTGCAGATCAGATGTCAGAGAGGCAGGATCTGATTTCCTTCCCCATTCCATGGTTTGTATCCCACTGCAGTGAGCCCAGAGGCGCGCACTCGTATGAGCCTTGCTGCAGCTGAGCGGGTCCTCACATTCCAGCCTGTCAATGAGTCCAGCCTGAGCAAGATCCTGGACGCATATGCTGTCTGTGCAGAGTCAGCACTGGATCACTGCAGCACAGCCCTCCGACCATCCTTCGGAGGTCATACTAGACCCGCGCTTCCACTGCAGAAAAGCCGAAGAAACTTGTCCGGCGCTTCTGCTCTGAGACGCCTGCTACTGAGGAGGAGGAGGACTCAGTCAGTAGTGACTCCCTCAGCTTTGATCTACAACAGCATTGATCTCGGTGTATGCTGCAGCCCAGCAGCCTACTGAGGCTGTCCAAGTAGCAGTGAACCTATCCATGGCAATCAGATGCACTGAGGCAACCCTTGCCCTAAGACCTCTCCCAGCGCTGACAGCCAAACCAGGGCAGCGTGCACTGCCTGCTGCTGATGCTTGCTGGGTGGGCGAGAAGCCATCTACCCCTCGCTGAATGGCTGGAGGTTGTACACTGCAGCATGCAGGTGGCTGCATCACAGGGCTGCTACAGGGGGGTCTCCTATTTGGTCAGGAGGCTCTGCTCCAAGCTGGTGCCGTGCAGCATGAGGGAATCATACAAGAGGTACTGTACATCTTAATTGCAGGTTTTAGTTGTACTACTGGTTTCCAATGTACATCTGCATATTTCTACTAGACAGAAGGGGCACACCGTACACTACTGATGTTCATGTTTCCCTCTTGGCTTTGTCAAGCCGCAGGCACACTTGGAGTACAGTAGGGCACCAAGAAAATGTTAGCATCAGCGTCAGCGTCATATAAGGGTAATATCCTAGACGTGAGGGAGGGGGGGGGGGGGGGCAAAAAAAACGGTAAAGAACCCATCCCCAATCTGTTGTCTGACATCCCTCTGCAGTCCACCACCCACCCCCCCGGCTCTGGAACCCACTTCACAGCCATGATCTCAGTCACCACTTAATATTATGTTGTTATAGTAGTTGCATTTTCTGCAATTGTAAAGGCCTATCCTTTGGTGCCGGTCTCATGACCATCGGGCATGATTGGAAAAAGGCAAATTATCATCATCATTTAGGGTCGGGGAGAAATGTATATTTTTATTTGTATAAGCCGTATAAAACGTATGAACGTATACACGAATATAAATAAAAAAATACAAACGTACGTACATTTTGTGCACTTCTGAAGAAATACCCTTTATATAGGTTTGAAGGTATTGCCGCGTTGCTGATTTTGTGTTCACATTGCACTAGGCTTGCATCATCCATCCTTCAAGCCCATTAAGGAGCACAGCTTGTGGAATGGAAGGCTAGGTGGAGCTCTGATATGTTTGCCATCCTGGCTGTCTAAATCAAACGTTAGGCCACATTTAAACAAAATGGAAAGTGTGAAAGGTGAATTTTATTGCATGTTGTGATAGAGGAGGTCAGGGCTTTCCCGATGAGCTTTCTAAATGATAAATTGAATGAAAACAAAAAAAAGGCGTGTCCCGGGATGCGTGCTGTACTTTTCAAAGCACAACTCAGAAGTTTCTATACGACGTATACTCATATGTTCTGTAAGAAATCTATATATACATGTAAAGAAATCAATGGTCGTGTCGTGGTCGTGGTCGTGTCGTGGTGCGTGGTCGTGGTGGTGTCATCATCGCGTACCCACGTGCCACGGGCGTCGAAGGGTAACCGACTTGCAACTGACTTTCCGTACACCCAAGTCTTCGCCAGTGATTTCAATTGCCGAACAGCAGATGCGCTAAGCTAGGCGCGCCGCTCATTTCATGTCCACAACTGCCTCCCACACTGCTACTGCAATGAATGAGAATGAGTGAGGAGATCCTCTCCTCGGAGGTCATTTGCTGACCCTCAGATCGCTTTGCACGGCGCTCGGAATAATAGTTGTCAGTGTATTGCTTCACGGAGCGACCTGCGCTCATGCTCTAGAACTTTCACTTCGGCTCATGATTCGGCTGGCCCTTGACTTTCACTTGGCTCACGCATGCGTACTTCTTTCTTCATCTCAGCATTACATTCGTCATCGCATTATGCTATCACATAGCCTGAGTTGCTATCACATCGCCTGATTCTTGATTGGAGGTAGTTGACTTCCATTCTCCAGCCTTTCTGCAGGCTCTATTGATAATTCATCTTGCTGCGAGCTTAGACACAGGCGCGGCTCATGGTATCTCTGCACGACCAAAGTCCCTGCAACCCTGTGACGTCCTTCCGACGTCCAACTTCCTTCTTGCTGCGTGCTCCTTGCACCGCGTGCAATACCTCTTCAAGATCTTCCCCCCCACCCCACACCACTCACACCCTGCAACGATAAGGTTATTTTCGCGCTGAGCTGTAGCGAGTGCGTGACAGAGTTGACCGAGCGAAGGCCCTTTCGGGAAACAGCTTGCACGCCCAACTAGGTATCTATGCGCGAAGAGGAAGCTACAGGTAAGCCCCTCTGCTCTCGCGCAATTCCGATCTTTCAAGCTGAGTCTGAAACTGCGCAGACGTTCGTTTGCAATTCCCAAAAGTCTTCGCATTTCCGCGTCGTCTGACGAAACGTCTAAACGTCTGCGCGATTTCGAACTCAGCTGGAAACGTCATAATCGCTTCGGTTAAACCCATCTGCTAAAGTGGCCGAGAGAATATCAGATTAATGGGAACGGAGAAGCAATGGAATGAGTGTGTGTTGGCGGTAAGTGGTTAGGCAATTTGAATTGGGCCTGGATCGGGTTTGGGCAAGTGGTGACTTGTGTGTGGGGGGTGGGGGGTGGGGGGTGGGCGGTGCATTGAGGGATTAGTGTTTGTTAGTTGGTGCTGTTGGGGGTGGGGGGGGGGGGGGGGTGGGGGGGGGGGGGGGGGGGGGGGGGGGGGGGGGGGGGGGGGGGGTCAATGCGTCAGGCCATTTGAGTGGGGGAAACCTGATGACGGTGTTTATGAGAGGGGTGGAGGTGAGGAAACATATGTGTAGCCCATTCCTTTAACCCCGCCCACGAGCACCCTATTATGATTGGGGTAAGGGGTGAGATGTGTGTCCTTGGTGGCCACCGGCCACACGGGCTATACTACCGTACTCGTGTATATATATACATTATGAGCCTATAAATGTATGAGTATACGTTCCTATGTCGGCCCAACTCTATCAATGTTACATTGTTTGGTGGGGCTTGGGGGTTAGGACCCCTTGGCCCCTAATCTGCCCACCCTCAAAACTGGGGTGTCTTCAATTATTTATTATGTGTGTATGTTATAGTCCAAGGGAGCCAAATAGGCTTCAGGGACCAGCCTAACCTCGATACAAAAAATGCTTAGCACAACCTTGAGCACGACAAGGGAAATAAAACGTGGGAATATATATGCTTCCCTTGCTGCAACCTCAATGCATAACAATATGGCTATGGGGCTGGCTTGACTGGCTGAAGGGTACAATGTAGTCCTTGGCAACACGTGGTCTTAACGGGGTCATCATCGAGCAACATACTCCAGAACAAGTCCTGTGCAGCATCGCAAGCAACGCGGAAAATTGGCGGAGTGTGTTGGCGACGGAACAAAAGGTGGCAACGGAAGCGAGTTAGTTACGAGAATGTTGGCTGACATGTCAGGCTTTGTCTCGGGGGGCTGTCGGACGGACGAACGCACAAACGGACAACAGGGTAACCCTGGGGGCTCCAGACCCCTTGAAGAGGGGGCTCCGCCAACAATACCGACGCGTCTAGCAGGGATGCCTCAGCCCACTGTATGCTCTCGACGTCTGTTCGACTGCCTTCAAAAAAGTAATGATAACGCCTGGTGGGGCGTGGTATTAAGGGAACCCGTCGTGCGCGGGCAGAGAACGGTCTACCACCTCGACTGGACAAGCTACCATCGCAGTTGACAACGACCTGCAACGCTCAGGGTGACCGTAGGGGGAATCGAACCCCTGACCCTGCCATGTTTGAGCGATTAGGTGTACCACTAGACCAATCGTATCACTGAAACAGGCTGACTGCCTTCAAGCATGCTCAAGAATTCTGATGGCGCTCTAAGTTTACGGGGTTGCTGCAATGCAATTGCCTGCCACACTTTGCGCAGACAGTGCTCTTTGATTGTGGGTCCATTGAAGAACATCAAATGGCACTAGGAATGAGGTCAAAGCGCTGGAAAAGAAAGGAACAGATGCACAGTGACAGAAAGAAGCAGTGATCTACTACGAGGTCTTGCTCTTTACTTCGTGCACGGGGTGTGTGGGGAGAGGTAGAGACAGAAAGAGACCCTGACCCCCCCCCCCCCCCCCCCCCCTCCCCCACCCCACCCCCTGGACAGAATGTGTAGTGGATCTCTCCCAAATAGCTTACATGGTTTGTTATTTAGTACAGGAATAACCCAGTTCCACTCCCATGGCATCATGTGGGCTAGAAAAAAGTCATTGAAAAGTACTGTTTTTGTAATTGCAGTTTTGCCCTGAACACCCACCCAGCCCCCAAACTTTGTAATCACAAATATGTTTTTGTACTGGTCCAAATTAAGAAATAAGGCCAGATTATTGGTGCTCTCTACGAGCTGTACGGAGTTGGACGATGGGTTCATTTTGGTTTGAAGTTGCCCCCCTCGTTCGTAGACTATATTTTATTTGTGCACAACTTCATCTGTTGCCTGTATAACATGGTACAACATGTTGTTTCATCTGTGGTGGTGCTAGCATCCTACTTCCCAGACCTCACAGTTTCCAGCATCAGCTAGATTGACCTGGTCTCCCCCCCAAATGCACCACTACCATGTTTTCAGCTTTAGCTACATTGACATTGCTACCATGTTTTCAGGTTTAGGTATATTGACCTGACCTGGACTCCACCCCAAATGCACCGCTACCAGGTACTAGGCTGCTTGCCTGATGACCAGGCCACCACCAGGCCAGACCAGAAGCAGCTGCTCTTTGATGTGATAGAAGCGGTGGGTGAGGAAGGCTACTACCATATGGAGGATTGGGAGGGGGGCATGCTGAAGGCCGACGCTAGCTGGCTTGCTAGACTGAGAGTGGATAACACGAGCAGTCGGAAGTACGTCCGAGACAGGTGAGGTAGGATTTCGATTGTGAATCATTGGCGAAGCCCCCTCTTCAAGGGGGCGGGAGCCCCCATGTTTACCCATTTGTCCGTCTGTCCGACCGAAAAACTTAAAGCCCGACACGTCAGCCAACGGTCGCGTAACTAACTCGCTTGTCAGCTCCGTTGTTGCCACCTTTCGTTCCGTTTCCAACACACTCCGCCAACTTTCTGCGTCGCTTGCGACGCTGCATAGGACTTGTTCATTTGCTGATGCATCTCTCTTTACCATCGGGCCAACAGAAAAGGTACAACATGCTTTTTCTCTTCCTTCTAGCACGATGCCTTGGCTTTTTCAGTGACGTACATTTTGGGATGATGAAGTTGGCAGCACCAGATCAAGCGCATCATAGCCCACTAATAGATTCACCGTTAGCCTGTGTACCATCCATGTTCGTAAGCCCCATTCAGTGATATACAATGGTCTAGTGGTAGACCAGATCGCTTGAGGATGAAGAGTCGGGGGTTCGACTCCCCCTTCGGTCGCTCTTGGCGTTGCAGGTCGTTGTCAACTTTGATGGTAGCTTGTCCAGTTGAGGTAGGAGACCGCTCCCCACTTGTGTACGACGGGCTCCCTTAACACCACGCCCCACCAGGCGTTATCATTACCTTTTTCCATGTTGGTACCAGCCACAACTTCCCCTGCCGCAGTCCATGCTGCAACTTAACAGATTTGACCTCTTGCTCTTGTTCTTGTTTTTTATTTACTTTGTAAATATAATACCTAGGCCTTGTAAGAAGGCCTAGCATGGTTTAGAACATGATTACCCTTGCAAGACCACGCCAACAAAACAACTTTAGCCACATGTATCATATGCATCCTACAAACTCCTCCAACTAGGCCTATCCAAAGAAGCCGCCCTCAAGCTTAGCACTCAACCCCACCAACTCGCCACCATCTCGTTCCAGTTAGTCGGATCATGTAGAAGGCATAGGAATCAATACCAGAATCTTCTCCCCTGGGGGGTTAACCCCTCCCAGCCACCCACCCATCCGCCCTCCATGGTGGCAGGCCCTGGCGCAAGCTAACTTGACCTTAGCCTCGAGCCTCGTTGTATAGGGCATTATATTTATGTATGTTTCCTATGCATCATCTTCTACAGTATAACCAGTTTTCCAACGCTGTACGACTTCACCTTCCCTGTTGTTTGCCAGGACGGAAGAGCTGGCCCAGGCGTGGGTGGCACCTTCTTTTGATAATGCGGAGAACGATCAGCTGGATAACGAAGGGGTACAATGGACACCTTACAATGATGACAGTGAAGATATCAAGGATGCGGGAGTGGAGGATAGTGCTGCAGAATCTCAGCCAGTAGATGGAGCTGAAATAGTTGCTTACTTTGGTGGAATGGTGAGTCCTGCCCATGCCTGCTAAATATATTAATTGTTGAGTAGTTACAGCATTTTTATGTTGCAAGCGTCCCCAGCTACTGAAGAAGCCCAGATTCCATGAATTTCATGGACAGAAACATGGAACCCTTCCTTTTTTGCTGTGGAAACAGCATGGAAGTGACATAGGGGTCGGGTAGGTAGGTGAACAGGTTGGGGTGTCTGCTGCAACCTGCCTAAATATCATATCATGGCAATGGCTGCCAGGACATGCACTATGTAAAACGTGTTAGCCAAACAGTCCATGAACTGGCATTGGTCTGGTTTCGCATGTCCCGGCAGCCAGTTGCATGTTTGTGTGCACCATTGCAATGATGTGTGCCCTGGCAGGCATTGCTAATCAGGACAGGCACTGTTATGTCGGCATTCCTGCCCATGACAGACATCAGTATTTATCACAGCATGTCACTGCTGCTCAGGACAAGCATTGTAACCCCTGGCATATTGTCTATATTGTCTTTGCAGGCATTCAAGAAGAGTGACGAGGAGTGGGTTGCTAGGCTGTACCCCGGCATGAAGCTACGATGGTATGGCAGTGGTGCTGATGCTGGCAGACAAAGACTGAAGACACTGATCCAGAGCGTCAAGGCAGGAAGGGTGTACCATGGTAAGCAAACAGAAAACCCAAACAACAACACCAGAGCACCAAGTAAGATCACTGTCTTCTTCGCTGTGTGCACCACCCATACCCTATGTATCTTCTGTCTTCTTCGCTGGCTGCACCACCCATACCCTCTCTATCTTCTGTCTTCTTCGCTGTGTGCACCACCCATACCCTCTCTATCTTCTGTCTTCTTCGCTGTGTGCACCACCCATACCCTCTCTATCTTATGTCTTCTTTGCTGTGTGCACCACCCATACCCTCTCTATCTTATGTCTTCTTTGCTGTGTGCACCACCCATACCCTCTCTATCTTATGTCTTCTTTGCTGTGTGCACCACCCATACCCTCTCTATCTTCTGTCTTCTTCGCTGTCTGCACCACCCATACCCTCTCTATCTTGTGTCTTCTTTGCTGTCTGCACCACCCATACCCTCTCTATCTTCTGTCTTCTTCGCTGTCTGCACCACCCATACCCTCTCTATCTTCTGTATTCTTCGCTGTGTGCACCACCCATACCCTCTCTATCTTATGTCTTCCTTGCTGTCTGCACCACCCATACCCTCTCTATCTTATGTCTTCTTTGCTGTGTGCACCACCCATACCCTCTCTATCTTGTCAAGCAGAAGCCTGCTTGATACACACGGCTTTCTTTTGAGTAAATGCGGTTGCGTAAGACCCTGTCTCAACAATCACCGGCACATCCCTTTCGGGGAATATCGCATCGCTTCGATATTGCGTCCCATGCTTTGGTCGCCTTGCCATATTTCACGCCTTCATTCGAGCAATGGACGGCACCGCATCGCGCGGTGATTGCGTGTTTATCGAACGAGCTCATGGCGGTTTTGGAATTATTGGTCAGCCTCGCCATGAGTTCATAATGACTATGACATTTGCTCTCGATACAAGATTTGAGGGGCTTTGAAGTTTTCTCAATGACTTCACCTGCAGCCCAGAGTTTATCGTTGCATTTTGTTACTTTTCTGCACTTCGAGGCGTTCATGCGGAGCGCGCCTGCCCACTCTATCCATTCATCAAGCGTCCGTTCTTTTTTGTCAGAGACCAGACGGACAGCCTCAATCTTCATAAACGCGACGAACTCTTCGGCCGTGTACGAGTCGTCCTTCTTTCCGCGCTGACGGGGACCTGTGTAGCACACGACATCAGATCGACTCTTCGTTTCTTTTTTCGCTTGAGGTAGTTTTGCCACTCGTGGCATTCAATGAATGAATGAAAGTGTATATATTTTAAATAAAAAAATAAAATTATCTAAGACTTGTTGGTTGCGGTGTTACCCCGTTTTACCCCCCCCCCCCCCCCTCAGAATTCCCATAGTGTTGTCAAGCAGAAGCCTGCTTTGAGACCATGCGGTTTCTTTGGATGACCCCCAAGGACAATACGCGATAATTATTTTTTTATATATTGAATTACTACACAGAATAATCATGTCTTCACAACCTTGCACCGGGCCATTAAAGAACATTTACTACGTTTTTGAATGCCAAAGCACCGGGTACAGAACTCGGGACTTTTCAAAAGTCATCCTTAATGAAAAAGGCCGGGAATTGGGTGCTAGGCAAAAGATTCACATTTTTCAAGTTTCGTGTAAGTCTAAGAAAGAAGTCGATGTCTTCGTCGCAGAAGTCATTCGGGACAGGAATTCCCGCGCTTCCCCCTTAATAAAACCAAAAGGGGTGTCCAAGCAGAATCCTGCTTGATACCAGCATCTGAATTCCACTGCTACGCTATCCCCCCTTCATAAAACCAATAGGGTATATGTCAAGCAGAAACCTGCTTGAGACATACCTTTTGTTTTCAAAATGGTCATTGGTACTCTTCCTCATCTTGCTTGTGTGTGGCTGCGGCATGCGTGAGTGAGTGAGTGAGTGCCAACACTGAGATCTCCGTCTAAAAAAATTGTATAGAATGTATATATACAACCAACGATCGATGAACAAGATTAAGACGAACACGCACGTATCCGCTGTATGCAATGATGGTGTCAAACGCGTTCTATATAATGGCGATGACGGCTCAGTCTTCATTAAAAGGAAGGGTAATGTCGGTCGCATGATGTTCGTTCCGTTCACCAAACCAAAAAATGTAAAAAATCAGAATGGAGGTTGGGGTATGTGCAGAAATGGATCATGTAATGCCAAAGCCCCACAAGGTCGGCAGCCTAATGTCCCACCTGAACGACGGACTTTAAAAGATCCTCATCCCGACTTCTGGAAGGGACGTAGTTATTAGATAAAAGGCCAGCCGAACTTTGTTCGACCTGCGTTGACTCATGATAACTTCACGAATCGCACGGCCTTGTGCCGGCGATGTTTCATTCAAATTTCTGCCCTATCAACTTTCGATGGTAGGATAGAGGCCTACCATGGTGGTAACGGGTGACGGAGGATTAGGGTTCGATTCCGGAGAGGGAGCCTGAGAAACGGCTACCACATCCAAGGAAGGCAGCAGGCGCGCAAATTACCCAATCCCGACACGGGGAGGTAGTGACAATAAATAACAATACCGGGCATTTAATGTCTGGTAATTGGAATGAGTACAATCTAAATCCCTTAACGAGGATCCATTCGAGGGCAAGTCTGGTGCCAGCAGCCGCGGTAACCGGAAAAGAAGTCGCGGTAACACCAGGGGTTCAGGTCAACAATAACCTACCGCGACACTCTCAATTCCATTTCTACTCCCTTCCTCTTGGCTACAGCTTGTTTTCAATCACATCTAACCATATACACACTCTCAGGACAATCTATCCATGCATGGTGGCTCTCTTTATAAAAATCCTTCCTCAAGTACCTGCTCTAGGTGTAACACCTGGGGCAGGGTCTGGAAAAGCTTGCGCGACACTCTCAAATTCATTTCCCACTCATCTCCTCTTGGTAACAGCTTCTTTTATGTCACATCTAACCATATACCAACTCTTAGGGCCATCCAATTCATTTTGAATGCTCTCTCATTTAAAAAGATCTTGCCCAAGTACCACCTCTGGGTGTAACCCAGGGGGCTCAGCTCACCCAACATTTTCTCTATTTATTAATACCTGATTCCTGACCCTTTCCTCTTGGCCACAGGTCGGTTTCTTCAAACACCAGTTTCAAGTTTACAAAGTTAGATTCTCAACATATATTATCTCACATAATTTCAGACAAACATGGCAGCTCGGGAAGATCCCCTTGCCGACATCCTCACATCTACAATCGCCCACATCAAGCGAATGCTTCCAGATTGGTCACCACCAGACCTCGGGCACCCATATGCTACCCTGACGCCGTACAAGAGCGGCTATGCTATGCTCGGCAAGCTTAAGCCTGGCGCCCAGATCATGGTCAAAGACGCATCCGGTTACAGGCACCATGGCATCTTTGTCGGGCAGCAAGTTGTGGCACCAGGGGATATCGAAGTCCCGACAGTCGTTGATGTGTGGGGAATTTCGAAGGAGCAGGCCAACGTCTCCTTGCGATCCTACGAAGACTTCGTTGCCAACGGCTCTATCTTTGCGGAGGCTTTGTACCCCGAAGGGGCTGCTCTGGATCAGACCCTCTCGGCAAGCCTTGCCCTCGCTCTGGTCAAAGATGCTGAGCAAACCCCATTTGTCTACAACGCCGCATTCAACAACTGCGAGCACTTTGCAACGATGTGTCGCTGCCTCAGGTGTGCATGGAATTTATCCGATGCAAGGGCATGCCATCTCATCATTGACGCACAGTTTGCTGAACTGAATACATTCCCTGCATCACATCTGCCTCCCCGCGGTTTTGTAGGTATCTGAATGTTTGCCTGCTTGAGACCACGTGGTCTTCAGGACCCCTTTAATCTGAGTGAGTGAGTCAGCAGCTCAATTCCACTGCCCACGATTTCCCTTTCATAAATCCAACAGAGTTGTCAACCAGAAGTCTGCTTGAGAACGCAGGGCCTTCAGGAATCCGTTGAATATGTTGGCGTCACCCCACGTATTCACTGTGCGAGTCAGCAACTGAATCCCTCTGCACCGCTACACGGTGCCCGCGCTCCTCCCTTCAGAAAATCACTAGGGTTGTCGAGCAGAAGCCTGCTTGATACACACCGCTTTCTTTTGAGTACCGGACCACAGTGAATGCGGTTGCGTAAGACTCAATGCGGCTTTAATCGACGACAAGTGTTTCGTGTGCGCTTCGAAAAACGAGTGTAAACCACGCAAAATCCATACAGATTACAGCCATACAAACTCGAATCTCTCTCTGTCGAACTGCGACTCATTCAATGCGCGCTAACAAACCAGAATTCGCCCCCGTACAGACAGTTTTAGGATAGATCCGAATTAGATTTGTGTTAGATGTACATCGGATTTGTGTTAGATACGCGTCGGTATCACACCGTGCGCGACACCCGATGCGGTGAGATGACATTTTAGAAATTCAGGCCAAAATCCCTGGGGGCTTTCGACCCCTTGAAGAGGGGGCTCGGCCAAACATATCTCAATTAGGGCTAAACTCATTTATCCAAATTAAGCCAAAAGAACCCAGAACAAGTGCCATATGTTGAAGAGGGTGTGTTAATGCATCCTACTGACTTATGTGGCAATTGTGTATTATTATCTGACCATCATAAATGTATAATGAATTAGCTCAATTCTGGTTGGTAGACTAGTCAGGTGACATGGACACATTGTGCAGTCTCTCTAAATCACCCCCTACAGGCAATAGGATAATATGCTGCAATGTGAAATCCATTGGAAACACGTATAACTCTCATAAATATTATCTGACATTTTGTGGTCTTGCATTTCTCAGAAAAGGATAACATCCCTTGATAGCTTGATGTATGGATATATAGACTATATTTATGACTAGAAATACCCAATCAATTATTGCTTTAACCACATGCTAATGCAAATGGATTATGTTATGCAGGTTGGCCTTGATCCAGAGGAAGCTATGGACCTACCCAGGAAGGAGGCCCTGGGGATCATGCTTCCCGAGTACACGCGCAAGTTTAAATTCTTGGGGCGCCCATTGGCTATCTTGTTTCTGTCTATTGGGCGGTTCCAAATTGAATTGAAGAAGGCTGCCAAGCGACTGGGCTTGTGGACTGGGCTCGTACCCGAATGAAATCTCCACATGTTTTGAAGAGGGATTAGCCCCATTAAAATGTCCGTTAGTTCGTCCGTTCGTCCGTGTGTCACCAACCACATTTTCAGGTTTTATGAAAAACATCAAAAAGTTGAACATCCTATATTTTTGATGAATTTTAAGACTTACTTATACCGGACAAGTTCTGACCAGAGCACATATGAGCATCGCAATTCACGAAAAGGAGCTCAGGTTGGGCCAAAAAGCTACAATTAACGGTTAACAATTTGATTTCAGGGTGTTTTGAGCTAACATTTCAAATTTGAACCACTTAAACATGTGCGTATACATAGGTTTGGGAACAGAATAGTCGTCAAAAAACCAAGGCGCAACATGTACACATCACAATGGACGAACATTCCCCTAGGGCACTTGTGCTATAATTAGCCCACGGACCCCACCTCAGGGCCGTGCGTGGGGCAGGGGCGGGGGCCACCGGGCGGGGGCACGGGCAAGCCACGCCACCTGCCACTGGCCAAAAACCAGTTCAGGAGGACGGGACATACCGTTCACGTCTGGGCTGGGCCGAAACATGCAATATCTTGTACAAATCCCGTAAAATCAACCTACACCTGATTGGCCTCATTTTTCTTGCGCCCTTCAAATTTTATCCTATTCGAATTGATACAATTTGAAGCAATTACATGCATCCAAATCACGTAAATTAAATTAAATGGAAAGGAATAAATCGAATTATAATAACACAACATTAAATACAATTCAATTTAATTAATATAATACATTGAATTAAGGATTCGAATAATTTCATTCGGGACGCGCCTCCAGGCGCCCTTAATATATATATTAGTAGGATATGGAGATCCTCGATTGCTCGAATCAGACGTTTTCAATTTTTTTTTTACTTCTAAGTCTTAACTACTTCTACATCTAGTTAGATAGAAACCTAGTTAAATTCAAACCTTAGATGTGAATCTGAAACTAATCAAACCCGTTATATATTAGTAGGATATGGAGATCCTCGATTGCTCGAATCCCTCTCTTCCTTATCCAACAAAAAATAATGGCTCGGGCCACCCCATTTTTCAAAAAAAAAAAAAACGTTTATATGAAACAATGGTACTACATATGTTCGGTTACTATGAAAATTCAGTCAACTATTGTTTTTCCGTGGGTATCGCAAGTTGTTGAACCATACAGGCTGCGAGTGTCTTCTGGACATCTAGCTAGATGTCCAGAAGACACTCGCAGCCTGTATGGTTCAACACAAGTATATCTGGAAATGGAATTTGGATATCTAGAAATCAAGGTGTAAAGATGACGGAATTGGCTGATGAAACTTATGGAAGTTGCGGTTACAGTATCAATTCAATGTTGTTTTTCGTGGGTATCGCACAAAAATCTGAAGTTGAAATGCCGACCACAATTTCCAAGTTGCATTGTTCATCTGAGAACGTTTGGTCTGTCACATTGATTTAAATACTTGGATTTTCGTGGGTATCGCACAGATATCCGGTGTACCAAAAAGCTGGTTCAGTTTTCCAACATTGAATGGATTAATCTAGTTTTTACGTACAATCAGTAATCTGCTCGAGTCCTCATACACAGCAGGATTACTATGTTTACTCAGGTTACGATTGAATTCCTGTGGGTATCGCAAAGGAATGCAGAGTACCTCTGGAATAGTGAAACAGTTTTTTAAGTCTTGATCCTAATAATCAGTCACCTGCCTACAATACAGTAATCAATTTAGTAATATAATGTATGGTCATAAAGGAACAACTGAATATGTTGACGTAATTATTGTTTTTTGTGGGTATCGCACAAGTAACCTGAGTTAGAAGTATGTACTAGAGTAAATGTGTCTCATGCTGTGCATTGCGCAACAGTAAATTGTGCACAATCTCAGTTAGGCAATTGGAGGTCGTAGACATCCAAGCTCAAGCAATTGGACATCCAAGTTAGTCTGTAAGGCATTCAGCACGTAACGCATCAGGTACAAGTGGTAGTGCATATGATTTGCAATGACACAGGCTTGATACATTCTGAATGCTTGTTGGAGGTTCTACTTAGGATGGGCAGTAACGCGGCCACGAGAAGCATCATTATTCATGTCTAACCTGAATTCATCCAATGCTTTCTCTCTAGATGCTATGACAGAAGGTGGAGTTGGTAGTGGCATGTCTGGGTCATCATATATCAATTTTGCAGGTTGGAGTGCATGTTTGAGCCTTGCGAAGCGTTCAGCACGGAATTCAGTTGTGTGCACACCCAGACCAGGCGTGACAGGATTATCGTAAACTGCCTCCTGGTTGAGGGTGCCCTCGGAGTCGATATCCAGGATGTTGGCACCGGCAGTGTTGTCATTACCCTCAGAGTCGTCTCGCTCCAGGTCTTGGTAGCGTTGAATGTTGTCGTCGTCGTCATCTTGCAGTGCATCAGCATCGTGGAAGTAGCGTGCAGTGTTCATGAAAGCCTTGTGAGATGACTTGTAGGCATAAGTCTTGTCATCGTCGCTGTACATGATGGTGCGCAAAATTTCTTCACTGCAGGACCTGCATGAATGAAGAGGTTGGATACATGTAAATAAATTGCAATTTGTACATCCTGATTGACATTCCGAGAAATTTTTGCCACCAGCGAAGACAGCCCTGATAGTCAGTATCTCAAATCCAATAATGTATCGCAACAACGAAGGCTGGTTTCAGGCATTAATAAAATAGGTCATGACTAAAATGATGAATCACGAATGAGTACAAGTTGTTCAGGCTGTGCATGCTCTGAGTGTGTGATGACTCTCCAGATTGCACTGAATTGGGACTCGCTCATGCCCCTGCCTTGGCCCCTGTTTGCCCATGCAGATGAGGGAAAGCTGCTGGTCATATGCATACAAATACCACCCCCATGTGCATACCATCTTGACAAATTGATCCTTGAAACAAATAAAAATCCCAGATGCTCATCCCATCAACCAAACATTAGGTATGTCCCAATTCCAAACAATTCCAAAGGAATCCACGCAATTTCAACAACTGGCACAGGGTGAAGTATCCTGGTATCTCAGTCAAGATCGGAGTGGCCACATTCCTTGTGCCGGGTACTACTCCTGCGCGGTGGTTCGCTGGGATTGGCGGCGAATCTCCACTCCACAAATTGAACTCCTGCCCCCTGGTGTCATGGACAGCGCCACACCTGCAGTGCCACGGATGATCGAGTTGGGGCTGGATTCCAAGAATCGGAACAGGAATTGACCGCATCGAGATGGCGATCAACCATCGGAAGATGCAACCAAGAGCACCGGCGAATCATCAAACATGTCCGCAGCAGGGATGTAAGTTGCAAGAGTCACCCACCTCTTGCCTCGGTCTCGACGGTGACAGGCTGAAGACTGAGGCGACTGCTGGACATGCTGAAGGCGCTGCATTCTTGAGCAATTTAGGCCTCATCCCCCCCCCCCCCCCCCCCCCCCCCCCCCCCCCCCCCGCCCCCCGGCATAGCCATTTTGTAGGTAGAAGCGGCGGATTGGAAGTTGTATCGCAAAGTTCTCCAGAATTCTCTAGAATTTCACCCATGGTGACCCCGTAGAAGGTCTCCGTGCTAGTCCACACGAAGCCCGCGAGGAGAATGAAGGCGAAGAGCTTGCTCATGACAAGGGATCACGAATGGGATCAGGGGACCTACGGAGAGGATGCGAGGGAGTGGGGTCGACAAACGCGAAATGGCTGATATTTCACGGGAAGATCTGGGTAGATATGACAGTTATGGTGACAGCTTGAAGACGAAAGGCAGCGTATGTTTTTCTTCGACCCCACTCCGACTTCATGCCACCGACAGCTATGGCCGACACTGGCGATGAAGGGCGCAGCAGACCCAGCTATGGCCGACACAGGCTGAAGGGCCCAGCAGACCGAGCATGCTGGAGTGGGTACGCGTATAACCACAATATATAACCACGAGCATCGCCAGGCACGAGAACTCCAGCCTGGCTGACTGGCACCATCAATCATTCAAACCAAAATTAGAGCGTGGTAAATTTCGCCACACAGCAATACAAATATACAAATATAATTTGCTCCCAACCAGAACGAAATATTTACAAAATCGAGGAATCGAGGATTACCAAACGTTTGCGTCTGTTTTTAGGAGGATATGGTAGATGGCATCTCGTCCGCCTTGGATTTTGGTTCGCCTTGGATTTTGGTTCAACTCTCACGGGGAGTCTTGGGAAGGACTACTCAAAGCATGCATGTGATGATGCTCTTAGGAAGCGGCATGTTGGTGGAACGTTCTCTGAATGTGGCACCCAAGCTACAGTTGGAGTTCAAATGTCGGATTAAGCATATAGTTCAAATTGTACTGTATCGTGAAATTAAGGGTCTTCATTGGTGGCTGGCCCTAGCGCAAGGAGTGTGCTGTCACACGCTACTTTGTTGGCAACCTATTTGCATAAGTAGTTATCAAGTATGCGTAGGATGGATGTTGCATTTACCGCATACTTCCGTTTTAAAGTACCACCACAAACGTGGGTAGGACAAACGTTGTAGTGTACAGCATCCACATATGTCATTATTTAGTGTCCACCATGTCTAATGCAGTAGTGCCAAATATTTTTTGCATAATCAAATATTTTAATTAAGTTCCTGAGCATCAATTAATGATATTATTACCTAAGGGTTATTTGGCAAGATAAAAAGTTGGCAAAACCCGTTTTTCATCGAAAATGGTGCATGGCAATTAATGAATTGTTATTTTTGCCGTGCACCATTAATCATCGAAATTGCATGGCAAAAATAACTTGGCATAAGTTTGTTTTCTATACTTGAAAAAGTGACTCAAGTTTAGAACTAAAAAACATTTGGCAAGGCGGGAGTACAAAAATAAGGGGGGGGGGGCACCTCTGGGACACCTATCCCTAAAAAACAGAGGACTACCCCCCCCCCCCCCCCCCCCCCCCATTTTGTAATCGGTAGTATACCAACCAGACATCTGAATCAGATGTCCGGTTGGTATACTACTTGGCATAAGTTGTTTTTACTTGAAAAAGTGACTCAAGTTAAAAAATAGATTAAAAATGGCAAATCGGGAGTATAAAAATAAGGGGGGGCACCTCTGGGACACCTGTCCCTAAAAAACAGAGGAGGACTGACCCCCCCGCCCACCCACCCACCCACCCCCGTTTTGTAATCAGCAGTATACCAACCGGAAATCTGAATCAGACTTACGGTTGTTATTCTGCTTGACATAAGTGTTTTTTGTAGACTTGAAAAGGGGACTCAAGTTTAGAACTAAAAAACATTTGGCAAAGCGCGGAGTTTAAAAATAAGGGGGGGGGGCACCTCTGGAACACCTATCCCTAAAAAACAGAGGAGGACTGACCCTCCCCCCCCACTTTTTGTAATTGGTAGTATACCAACCCGACATCTGAATCAGATGACCGGTTGGTTACTCCTTGGCATAAGCGTTTTATGTATACTTAAAAAAGTGCCTCAAGTTTAGAAATAAATAGAAAATGGCAAAGCGCGGAGTATAAAAATAGGGGGGGGGCACCTCTGGGACACCTATCCTTAAAAACCAAAGGAGGACTGACCCCCCCACACACCCCACCCCACCCCCAACCCCCATTTTGTAATCGGCAGTATACCAACCGGGCATCTGAATCAGATTTCCGGTTGGTGTACTGCCGATTACAACAGATGTCCGGTTTGTATACTGCCGATTACATAACGTGATTCCTTTCCCCTTTTTTCTTGGGAGGTCTTTATTTATTTTTCGTTCGGCCTTCCTCTCTTGTGTTTGGTGGGTTTGGTGCTCTCTTACAGCCTTCCTGTTACAAAATCTTATGGTTGGCAGGCTGTGCTGCTGTCCTGTCTCGGCAGTGATTTGCTGAGTTTATGTAACTAATCCCGATCTCGATCAATCCTCACAGACCATCATTCACACCCTTAGGGATGATCTCAAAGCCACTAACATGTCTCACGATTGGTACCTACAGGACCAAGACAGGTCAGGCTGGAGGGCGGACATCAAAGACGCCTTAGACATAGACATATAGTTTTTGAGAGGGACCCCCCCCCCCCCCCCCCCCCCCCCCCCCCCCCCCCCCCCCCCCATAGATCGTAGTTAGATTACTTACTGTACTTTCTCTATAATAGGGTGGACTAGATGACTTATTATTAATGTTATGCTTGGTGTTTTTTATTACTGTGTGGCAGGACCGCAATTAAATTGTGTAACACCGTTTAGGGAGAAAGAGAGAGAGACAGACAAAAGGACAGAGAGAGAAACTATGCCTTTTTTCTCTCACCCCACTCACACTCCCATAGCACTGAATGGGGGCAATATTGATTTTGTTGCCTCATTTATGTACCTAGGTAACCTGTTCACACCAGATGGGGACCTACAAGAGGAGTTCAAACGCAGGATTGCTAGGACAGGGGAGGCTTGCCCTTCTCTGCTTAGTCAATGAAAACCCACTGTAAAGATAACGCCTGATGGGGCGTGGTATTAAGGGAGCACCTTCTCACAGCGGTAGGGAATGGGCTGCTATTTCACTGGACAAAGCTACCATGGCGGTTAACAGCGACCGCGAACAATCCCATGGGAATTCGAACTCGTAATCGACAGTTACTTCTATAGCTATTCGCAAATTACAACTCGGGAGTTAACGAGCAATCAAGGAAACAGAAGTCACGCTTCTGTCCACACAAATTTCTCTCCGCCAAAAACTGTACTTACAAACAAACATTCTCAACATGAGTAGACAGGCCATTTCAACAACCCCACAGTGTGCTGGGGTGGACAAAATGCTCCAAGAATGCACACCGGCGATCCGCAGCATCCGCGCTTGTGCGGCTCTTGTACCCGAGCAAAATATTTGTTGGATGGGTAGGATGTTGTGTATTGCCCCTCCCCCTTGAGTGCGCTTGGGCCCCTCCGGAGGGTCGTCGACCGGCACAGTAACTGGAATCTAGATGCGATATAGGCTCGACCACCGCATACTTACAATCCGGTTCCCTTAATCCCACCGTGGCACGTCCTTCGAGGTCATTGTGACAATTATTGGATGCTCAAATTTTCAGTTTGTTTTAATGCGCCTGGTGAGATACACTTGCTTGATGACCTTACCTCGATGCAGGGCTCGCTTTTCTTCAGCCCCTCCTCCCCCCCCCCCCCCCCCCCCCCCCCCCCTCAAATTATGGAACGCAGCAGCCCCTGTGAGCACCTTATTGTCTGTTGGTATGTATGTCTGTTTGTCTGAAACTTTTGGCGCTACCGGGCTTGTGAGTCAAGTCAGCGGAAAACCTTCGCAGCCCGTTATGCTCTGCCATTTTTCAGGTCGCAAGCAACACACTTAGACTTGTCAAACATCTGCAAGCCTTATGTGCTCTGGCTACAATTCAGCTACACTGCCCCTTATGGCTAGGCCCCATATTCATCCGGATGATCCCTAATGCTGATTGAGGCTTCGGTCAAAGGCCCGTTCAGGTCCAAGTCAGGTGAAGGATGGCTGCAAGGAGGCCCAGCAGCAGGGCTTCAGTATGCACTTAAAGAAACAGTGCTCCCCTCCCCTCCCCTCGCCATCCACCTCTTGCATGCATCTTCATTGTTGACAAGAGAGTCAGGAGGCGAGAGTATCAGCTTCTTGGACGTAAAGCGATTTCGTACAGGCAGTCTACAGCTAAACGCTGACACTCATCAAAGTGCCGCCGCCTGGATCTTGTTTTGTGGTTTGTAATGAAAGGAATTTCACCCCATGAGGTGGGTCTCCTGACACAAACCAGCAGCACCAAGGATTCGGTTTGAATGGTGCTGCCACTCCTACAAAATAGTAGGTGCACCTGGGGGCAGCGGGAGAAACGGACCCACGGCCAAACGAACATAAACCTTTACACCTAATGGATGGCATCAAGAGGCTGGATCTGAAGTCTCCTTAGGTTCTTTTTTATAGAGAAAGGGTTTTCGTCTTCTGATTTTAAGCATGCCCGTTCTCTTTGAGCCATGCCAGAGCATCTGCCTTGGCCAGGTCGAAGATCTCAAACCATGAATCCAGAATGGTGGTCGCATTGATAGAGGCCGCGTCCCAAAGGCAGCCCTTCATGAGCTTAGGCAGAGGGTTACCTGCATCAGTTGCACATGTAGAAAAGTTCATATCGTTGTGTCGATTTCCAATTTTTGTTTTGTACAGTCGAGGGGTAGCCAAATAGGCTTAAGGGGACTTGCCTAACCTTGGAATTACTAGGGGCTAAAAAGAAAAGGCACTGATGAGCTGAACGCCAAACAATGTTGTGTCATGATTTGTATTGCTTTTGTTACTGCAGAAGACGGCGAGCAACCTTAAAGGCTGGAGCCATATATACAAGTTCAAGTTCAAGAAGTTCAGATCAGGACAGTTTTCCATGGCAGTGCTGCTTTTGGCGAGTTAAATACTTCAGTTTGTCTGCAGCTTAATGTCATGTAAAAGACAGATAAGCTCATCATGCCCCCCGATGTATCCAATAAGAATAGCATAAGTGGTGCGGCTCAAGGCCGAGGGCCGGGCCGGGGCTGGCAGCCTGGCGAAGTTTGACAGGTGCCCTGCATTGTATGCTCCGATTTTTTAAAATTACAAGGGCTCTTGTGCAAGCAGTGAAATAGCACCGCCATTCAGACTCGAGAGATCACCCGCTGTCTTCTGGCAGCTCAAACTCCTGACGCCTAAGCCTGAACGCCAGGGTCAGGACCATACCCCCTCCATAATTGCCAAAAGTAAGTGTGTTGCTTTGTTAACATCAATAGTTGGTCGTAATGTTACAATGACTAACTTGCTGTAGTGAATTAGGAGGACAGTGTTTCAACCTCTCAAGGGTTTGTGTTCCACTGAGCCAAGGTAGAGGCAGATAGCCACCCATTGCTTGTGGCAGGGCCAGAAGAGGCGGAAGCTGAGTCAAACGAACAGCCTTCCTTGGCAGCATGCCAGTAATATGGCGACACATTTGTGTTACTGTGTCAACCATTCGGGGGCCATGTGAAGGACCCTAGGGGGCATCTGTAAAAAAAGGCAAGGTGTAGAAAACGAAAACTATACGCATTAACTTGGCATGATATATAGCCTGAGGATATTCACCCACTTGATATTAAGCTTCTATGCACACCCTTGCATACTCCAATGTGTGGTTGTAATACTGATGTTGGATGACCTTCTTTTCAATATTCTACCCTCCTTAAGCTATAAAGCTACCGGCTTAGCTGGCCTGTGGCCATATCAATACTGAGGTGGCCCCTTTTAGAAAGAAGGGGCCTATTCAATATTGGGGGTGGCCCCTTCTTAAAGAGAGGGGCCCAAATCAAAACTGGGTTAGCCCCTATTATGAAGGGGGGTCCAAATCAAAACTGGGAAAGCCCCTGTTATAAAGGGTGGCCTAAATCTCATGTGGTAGTATGCCGACATGACAGGCACCACCTGTCTATCTTGGTCACCCAATCCCAGGTAGCGTACCTGACTTACCAGGGCAGGCCACCTCTGCAACTGAAACGAGTTGGCCTGAGACCGCCAACTTTGAACGTTTTTCCATTTTTGCTATTTTGCTTATACTTCTTGTTGGGTGGCGCTGCGTACCTTCTCTGGTGTATGTACCTGATTAATCTGATTCACCTGAATTTTGTTACCCCACTGCTGCAGCCCCAACACACTCTCAGCATATGTGTATGTATGTTACAGTCCAGGGGTAGGCCAAATAGGCTAAACAGGACTTGCCCACCCGTTTAGGAAGGGCTTAAAAAAAAAAAAGCACTGATGAACTGAACCCCAAACAATCATTTAACCAACAGGGGCCCTGAGTGCGTGCTACAGTGACAATTTAAGTATACAATATTATTGAATCATCATCTCAGCTGGGATGATAACTTAATTGTGCGATTATTGTCGCATTTTTCTATAATTTAAATTAAGTATTTCCATCCTTATAAGGAATCAGGATTCATGACCAGCTTCATACTGGAGTTTTTATCCACCAATTCAGGTTCAATGTTCATTTTATCAAAAAGTTTTTTTCTATCCTCAGCGTATAACGGACATTCTAATATGAAATGCATTTCATCTTCGACTACTCTTCTACCGTCAACCATCATATCACAGCACCTGCAAATTCTACCAGAACGAGAGGTACTCCTTTCTGATTCGACATTTAAGTTGTGAGCTCGAAGATGTAGTCTTGCTATGCATTTAATATCATTCCTATTGTTTAATAAGTTAGAGTATGTTATGGTTTAGATATGGTTTTTATCTTCTGACATCATCCAATTCACATACGTAATAGTTTTAATACCGATTCCTTGGTTCTCACTAAGATTCCTGGGGTTCAATGTACTCAGGGATTGCCAGTCAATGTCTGTTATTTCAGAGATGCCTTCATCAATTTTTCCTAAGTCAGTCTTGCTCAGTGACGTCTGATTATCTTGAATAATATCAGAGAAATGTTCTCTAACACCTAATCTCTGAATGCATCTTAGTAATCCATGAGACCAGCATTGTTTATTGTTATCTCTGGTTGCCATTAGAACACTCTCTAGCAAGGCTATGATCACAAAATCATCGTCGTTCCGGTCGATAATTTTATTCCCAAAGCCAATACATTGTCAAAACCATTGAGCCCATGTAGGTGACCTATCGAGTTCATTGACAACCAAGTCAGTCGAGGTGTTCTCTCTACCGCCAAGAGCCCTTTTTATACACTTATTCTGAATAGTTTCACATTTTTCTTCAAGACGATAAGAAGTATTAATATTACCCAGACAGTCTAGGGCCCACACTTCACAACCGTAATTAAGGATAGGTTGTATAAGTGTGCATATACATACACAGCTAAACATTGTAGCAGGATATCCTGCTACTAGTCTATCTTGACATCACGAGTATGCTTCTTTGATATGTCCCATCCTATAGATAGATAGATAGATAGATAGATGGATAGATAGATGGATAGATAGATAGATGGATAGATAGATAGATGGATAGATGGATAGATGGTTAGATGGATAGATAGATAGATAGATAGATAGATAGATAGATAGATAGATAGATAGATAGATAGATAGATAGATAGACAGATAGTTCTGTCACACTGATTTCAGAGCCTGGTCGCCAAAACAACAGGGGTTTGAATCTCACGTTTGATATAGAGTCCGTAGTGTTTTGAGTCGGAAGGACAAGACTCCCAGAACAGCCATGCACCGAAGCATCAACGTAGAATTGATGTGTACAACGTTTACTTGTAGGCGAGAGTAGGTCGAGCAAGTAGGATCAAGACAGATTGAATAAGTCTAGGTTTCAAAAAGTAGTTCACGGGGATGGAAGCTGTAATCAGTCCGTTGATCTGAGCCTGGAATCAAGGATGCTTCCCTTTCAAAGGAGGGGGGGGGGGGGGGGGGGGGGGGTGTAGCAGGATATCCTGCTACTAGTCTATCTTGACATCTCAAGTATTCCGTTTTGATATGTCCCATCGGTCTAGTTCCCTCACAAACACAGTGCATAAAAGGCGTGTGTATACCAGGTAACAAAAAAACATATTGAACACAGCTTAGAGCAGACAAACACAGTCAACACAGCGCACCTGATTTACCCGGGTAGATGTCAGCCATGAATCTGGCGGGAGGTGGCAGGCTTGTGTCTTGACATGTGCCATCAGTGTAAAGATCATAATGGGCCGACACACGAAGGCAAGTGGCATTCTTTCCGGCAGGGCATGGCAGGTTGTCGCTCCAGCCGCCATCGCGGACGGTCATGTTTCGCCAGGAGTAGCTGCAGTGGCACAGTGGTGCATTTTATCACAATTCAGCTACATTTCAGGGGGGCAGGTGTGGCCAGGCTTCGCATATGCGGCCCGAATGTTGATTGGGCCTCAAGCCCAAGCCGCCTTAGGTTTGGTCCCCATCAGGCCAATGGTGGCTGCAGGGTTCAGGTTTCAGGTCTGGTTCCCAATCAGGCCAATGGTGGCTGCAGAGTTTAGGGTTCAGGTCTGGTTCCCAATCAGGCCAATGGTGGCTGTAGGGTTTAGGGTTCAGCGAAGGGACTTCAGTGCACACCATTAGGGTCCATATTATTAGGGACCGACATATAAGTGGTTGCTTGTAGCTGGGAAGACAAGTCCTAGGCACGTTGCAAGTGACGTGGAAAATAGCAGAGTGCCGGCTATCGGAGCGACAGGTGGCACCAGATTTGAGTGCACCGTATTGAATACAGGGTTTACTACAGGGCCATGGGCCAGTAAGACCCAGGGTTGGAACGTGACAGACAAGCTGACACACAGACAATCGGACAGCAGGGTGACTCTTGGGGAGCCTGCCCCCCCAGAAGGGGAGGCTCCGCCAAAACGCTACTGTAATCATAATCGCTCTCCAACAGTTAGGGCAGCACCTTTTCTTCCAGCTATGAGCAGCAGCTTCTGAGCAGCTCCCTGAGCCAGGCACTGGGCCAAGACCCAAGAGTTCAACAGTTATGGACAGCTGATTGTTCCAGCTCCAAGGTGCACAATGTCGGGTTAGATTTGGCTGAATAGCCAGTCAGGGCAGCTGCCTAGAGGCTGCTGCTCGTAGCTGAAAAGGGGTGCGGGAAGGCAGCCAATATCTACGGTACACGGGTATATGATGATACAGTTTTGAAAGAACTGCCTTAAACCTACTGTGCAATCATCTTGTGTGGGGATGGTGTGTGTTTGTGTGTGTGGTGGTGGTGTTGTGCTTTGGTGGTGGTGGGGTGGGTGGGGTGGGTGGGGGGGGCTTGTGGAACCATGAGCTGCCCAAAACCAAAGTTTTGGGTCTAGCAACCTAGAAATTGTGTTTTGCATGTGTATGTGAGTGGGTGGGTGGGTGGGTGGGTGGGGGGGCTTGTGGAACCATGAGCTGCCCCAAACCAAAGAGTTAGGTCTAGCAATGTAGAAATTGTGCATTGCGTGCGTATGTGTGTGTTTTGAATGTGTGATGCTCATGAGTCTCCCATGACTCTGCCGATCTATGTGGCACATTTTGAGTCCAATAGGGCACCAAGAGAGTGTAACAATCATCAACTATCATCAAACAGCGCGAAATGTAGACCACTGCCCTGGGGTGTAATTCATTATACCACGCACACAAAAAATGCATCACCTACAGTTAGGGTATGTGGGTGGTGGTGGTGGTGGTGGTGGTACTGTGTACTGTGTAGTGTACCCCAAAAAATGCCTCACCTGCAGTTATGGCTTGTCACAATGCCCGAGTAAAATGAGGAGGCCATCATACCATTGAGCATATCTTGACGACCATTGAACTTAGAAACATACAGGGTGCTGTTGTCAAGCTGGGAGCATTTGTCTCCAGGGAAGACCCCGGGGATTGAAGGATACGGCTCTGTGAAGTTTCCAAACAGCTGCGTGATGGCGAGCGTGACTCGGCCATTGATCTTTGCCAGTCCTTTACTGCTGTTGCTTAAGAGATTGTTGATTGAGGCCTTCTGGGAAGCGTAGCCAGTGCCCCTGAGTGGAGAAAGAGGCAGATTGGAAAGATGTGTGCCTTAGTCAGCTCAGCAGAAAACATACAGTCACCTTACATCTTTACAGGTACTATGATTTTAGTGCATATAGGTGCAGATTGCAGGTCGAAAGTTGTGAATTTGCAGGAGACAAACAGCATCGCTTCTGGTTGCCCCAACAGTAATAAATTACAGCTTGTAATGCATCAAATCTCTTTATGCGCCTTCATTTTAAGGCACCACCTTCTTTTCACCTTATGATTCACCATTCACACCACAGTCCCCATACCTTGGTACCGGTTTTATTTTTTTGTTCCACATGAATCCGGGTCAAAGTGAACATTGAGGATAGGAGGCCCAAAAACCATTTGTATTCCGCCCCTGGGACACCCCCAACCCTGTTTCTTTTCCGGAGCAGAATATATCTCGTGCTAAAAATAACACAGTGTATTGGTGCCTGCCCCAAACTGTACAAAACAGCAACGCTGCAAACCGTGCTTTCTGTACAACATCTCTCAACCTATAACATGAATTAGGATACAAAGTTAAACTCAGATACAGAGCACGTTGGTCAACCCTCCCCTGTAAATGACCTGTCAAAATATCCACGAAGTACACATTCAAAACTACAGGAATTGTGCTTGACTGCTCCAACGGAAAGGGGGTAGGGAATGCCCCTGGGCACGCAGGGCCTGACTGATCACATCTGTCTGGTTCAGCCCTCCTAGAGGGTAAGAGGGTTAGTGAAGTTGAGGTCTAGGGGCTAGGGGGCTAGGGGGTTAGGGGGGGTAGGGGTATCGATGTTGACTTGCTCACCAGGGCATGGCAGGGTCTGACTGATCACATTTATCTGGTTCAGCCCTCCTAGAGGGTTAGAGGGTTAGTGGGGCAAAGGGCTAGGGGGCTAGGGGGTTGGGGGTATCGATGTTGACTTGCTCACCAGGGAATGGCAGGGTCTGACTGATCACATTTATCTGGTTCAGCCCTCCTAGAGGGTTAGAGGGTTAGTGGGGCAAAGGGCTAGGAGGCTAGGGGGTTGGGGGTATCGATGTTGACTTGCTCACCAGGGCATGGCAGGGTCTGACTGATCACATTTATCTGGTTCAGCCCTCCTAGAGGGTAAGAGGGTTAGTGGGGCAAAGGGCTTGGGGGCTAGGGGGTTGGGGGTATCGATGTTGACTTGCTCATGGCATGGCAGGGTCTGACTGATCACATTTATCTGGTTCAGCCCTCCTAGAGGGTTAGTGGGGTAAAGGGCTAGGGGGCTAGGAGGTTGGGGGTATCGATGTTGACTTGCTCACCAGGGCATGGCAGGGTCTGACTAATCACATCTATCTGGTTCAGCCCTTCTGGACTTGGATGTGCCATGCACTCATTTCTTCCTGTGGTGACGTTAATTTGGTTATTTGTTTATTTAAAATATGTGAAACGGTTCATGCCACAGAAACAAAAAATAAACAATTGTAGCACCAAAAAACAAAAGACTTCGGGAAACACAGCTTGGCTGGTAAATAAAATAAACAAATCATTAAATAAGTATAAAAAAGTGTAAGCCCTATTACGGGGCGTGGTGTAAGGAAAACCCGCACGTTCATATCAGCTGTCGTCTCCATTGGGACCTGCTACCATGGGTGGGTAGAGGGGCTTTTGTTTTCCGCTTTTCTAAGCAGCTTCTAGGCAGCTCCCTGCGCCATTCACTGGGCTAGCCCCATCTAGCATGAAAAAATAGAGGCCTAGAAAAACAAAACAGATCCCGTATTTCCCCCAGATTTAAAAGTTGTTAACCCTAAAAACTAACAGTACCCGCAGCTTTCAGCCCACTCACATTAATGCCAGCACCCACCCACCCAAGCTAGATGTAGGGTTCCCCCGTCCAGACCCGGAAGATCTAATCCTAGGGTCTAAGTGACAAGGAGATGGGAGCATTCCAAGCTCATAAAATAGTGGTTTAGTAACAAATGGAAGCATGGCTGTTTACTTTTGGACACCACTAGGCTACAGCACTTGTAGCTGACATGTAGAAATGTAGCTGCCATGCAGCTGGCAAGTGGCAGGATTAAAAAAACACGGGCTGGAATAACAAGGGGGGTAACTTGTTATGCAGTACGCAGTTACAGAGCAGTACAACAAGTACACTTAGTGCACCCCACAGTACATGGTCTTGTATCTCACTTCTGATTCCCAGTGAGCGCGGTGGGTGACTCACATTAGAGCCATAGAGCAGTTCTCAGCGTTGTACGTGGGGTTGTTCACGAGACATGCTTTCTGCTCCTCTACCCTGTCATGAATGTTTCGGTGTACTTCATAATAAAGCTTGCTCCAGTGGGTGCCTGCGGTTCAGCATGTTGTTGCTTTTCTGTGAGGCACAATGTTGACAGTGACAAACGAGATAGAAAGTAAGGAGACCCCTAGAAGTGTGGCTTGGACCTACATGGGTACACACCGTGTGGCCCTAACACCAAAAAGAATCAAGGACAACCCAAAATGGAGTGGGACATACTAAAGGAAGCAAAGGTGGAATGTTTCATCCCTTGGGTGGACGTGGTGAAAAAGGACACACCGACATGAACACACACAAACACGGCCACACACACACACGACCACCCACCCCACACCCACCAACACCAACACCAACACCCACGCACACACTTACTGACACACGCACACGGCCACACCCACCCACACCCCACCCACTGGGCCACATGCACACCCACATACACACCCACCCACGGCCACCCCCCCCCCCCCCCCCCCCCCCCAACACACACACACACACACAGACACTGACAGATACAAGCACACCCACACACGGTCACATGCACACCCACACACCCACCACTTGTCGTGGCCATGGCAATGAATCCTCCACCGCTAGTTCCAGCAGTCAGCGTCTTGCCCGGCTTGTAGACGGCTTTGTTGGAGGAGTGGCGCTTAACCAGCTCCGACAAAACTCCGATATGGTAGGGGAGGAGCAGGGCGCTTCCGGACCACCCCACGGCGTCGATCTTCTTTGGCTTCGCTGCAGCTGCTCGGCTGGCGCCGAGCAGACACAGGCAGCTGAGCAGGATGCTCAGGGTACGTACCGAACTGAAATGTGGCGTGGTCATTTCAGGAGAATGGTACAGAATAGTAGGGTGTCCTGGCGGGTCTCCTGGCTGGTGGTCGGCCCTGGGGTTCGTTCGATCGGGCGTTGTTTACGCGATGACGGGTAGCGATTTGGGTAGAATATATAATAGAATAGAATGAACGCCGGGAGGCGTGGCTTTAATTCCTAGCCGCAAGGGCCGGCGTAGATTCCTTTTGAAGGCCGAATATGTGTACAGCAGTACCAGGACCGCACCAGGAGACAGTACAGGTTATGGCGGGTTGTAAGAGGAGAGAAACTGACGGGTGAGGGAGCGTTCCAAACGACGACGGGTAACAATGATGGAGTGGGCAACGTGGACAGCATGAACATGGAGGGAGCGAAGTAGAGAAGGGAGTTTGGTTGGGGGAACGCCGAGGGTCACAAGAGTGATGTCGATGGTGGAGAAGATGGTACCATATGAGCCAAGAAGAGTGATGTGGGGTGTGTGTGGGGCGAGGGTCCAGCCTGCTTGACGGAGGTAGCGATGGAGGGGAGGGAAGAAGGTTGGCGATGAACGGAACCGATGTACGGTAGTGATGCAGGGGAGGAATGATATTCAGGAAGGTCTCTGAGTTGTAGGAGGGGCGGAGTCAGCGTACCTTTACTTCGGAAGTCCTCCTCCGCGGCCCCGCGGGCGGGTAGCGGGTAGATGACCGGATACGGATAACAAGATACCCGGAAGATGATGGCCCCGCTACCGGGTAGGTTCCCCCTACCGGGTAGCTGGTATCGGGCACCGGGTATCGGGTAGCGGGGTAAGATCGGTAAGTTCGGTAGGTTCGTTATGCATTATGCATTACAGATGTACAGGTGGAAATCGGCTATTGTGGTGTAGCTGCATATGATTGGACGTCTGCGGCCCGACCAACAGCCAGCACTAGCGTTGCCGAGGAAAGAAAGGAATGGATTTAATATAAATTATATGAGAGAATAGAAAAGAATATAAAAAAACGCACATCGCACATACCGCACGCAACCATAACGCACAAAAACGCACATCGCACATACCGTACATCGCACATACCGCACGCAAAACGCACATCGCACATACCAAAACGCACAAAATACATCCCAACGCACAAAATACATCCCAACGCACAAAATACATCCCAACGCACAAAATACATCCCAACGCACAAAATACATCCCAACGCACAAAATACCAAAACGCACATCGCACATACCGCACGCAACCATAACGCACAAAAACGCACATCGCACATACCGCACATCGCACATACCGCACGCAAAACGCACATACCCAAGTGACACCAATGCAGTTAGAGACATCCCTGATGAGAGAAGGGTTGGCTTTAAACGCCTCCGATACCAAAAATGGTTCGCAGCCAACAGCAATGATGAGAATGGCTTGATTCCCTTTACATCCGCCTTACATAAGCAGGATCAGATTCGTTCTATAGCACAGTTTAGAATGGGTTCCCATTGGCTGAACACAGAAAGAATGAGGGTGGTGGATAGAGCACACATCCCTCGCTCAATGAGACACTGTCAAATGTGTGGGTTCCAAAAAACTGAGGATGAAAGGCATATGTTTGAGTGCCCTTTTTATAATGATATTCGCCTCCGCTACCAGAATCTGTTTACAGATATTTATAGGCATGTCCATGAGGATACCGACTTAACCGTATGGAATGTGGAATTCTGCGATTCCACATTCAGAACCTTTATGAATGGAAATGGCACTAAGTCTTTTTGGAGCAATCTAGCCGACTATCTTTCTACTTGTAGAAGAGCAAGACAGGAAGCCCTGGACTGCTTAGTGGCACCGTAATTTATTATCCCTTTTTTTTCTTCTTGAGACTCTCATTTGTTAGCTCACCCGGTAGTGTTAGACGGTCGCAGGAATTACGAAACTTTGGTTGGTCTCGCCACCCCCAGGTATTTGGGTGAAAATAGATAAACCCTCGCGGGAATAAAACAAGTATGTATCGGCTTGAGGAGCTGTTACCGCAACAGCAGTACCAGGACCGCACCACTCAGGACAGTACAGGTTATGGCGGGTTGTGCGAGGAGAGGTATGGGCGGGTGAGGGGGGCGTTCTAAACAACTAACGACGGGCAACAACTATGGAGTGGGCAACGTATACAGCAAGAACATGGAGGGCGACACGGGTTTTGACGTGGGTGAATGAATAGTCACCTCTTAAGGGTGTGCATGCAGTTCGTCGCCGGCTACATCAAACAAAGGGTCGCCGGTGAGCAGGAGTATCTTCCTACGGGTAGTAAAAGAAAAACAGCCAATACAACTTATCATAAACTAAAAGATCACAGCCTTTAGCCTATTGGGCCAACCGCTGGACTGTTACATAAATACATGCATACGTGTATCAATAGGCGTTTACACAGTTGAATAGTACCAACGTACCATTTACTCAATTTTCTAGTTACCACCACCTTTATCAAAGGATAGATAGGGAGTCTCGCCGGTGTGGGACTGTGGATGATTGACCCCTCAAAATTCCATTGGTATTCCTGTCGATGCATATCCACCTCTGCTCATGTATTCTGCACCCGAACGCTCCACTGTGTAGCTGCTGATATTTTTGATGTATTTGCATACGGCATCTCATGCCAAGATGATTTCATTGCCTTGGACATTTCCTAAAATTGAGCCCTTTCACAATCAATTTACTGATGAAGGGCATTGGTACTATTTTGCTATGATACCTAAACCTTCTCCCCCAATGGCTGGAATTGGGTCATACGTGCGTTTTAACCTCTCACACACGGTCCTAGACTGCAACTTCGGGTCATAATGTTGAAAGTACCAAGTCGCAAGGTTTGGTCGGATTTGCAAATGGCAGTGGGATGCATGGATTACACATCCATGTGAGGTACAGTTGTGCACCATAGGCCGCTGCCTTTTTTTATGCTGGTACATGCTAGTATGCTACAAAGCCACACCACCTATACATAGGCAATTTATTAAGCATTTCTATGTCCCAAGTATGGTACCCATGAGGCCTAGCTAGAACCTCCACCCCGCATGGCTGAATACCCAATGCATGCCATGCACCAACCGTTCGACAGCTTGCATCTTGGCACGTCCACTTATCCGTTTGCAAGTAGCAGTCCGGTAAAAGCTCACCAGCCAGGGGCCGACCAGGGGCGACCAGGGGGGCCGACCAACCGACGGGTCGCCCGCCTTCAATTATTCAACCATGGAGATAACTGCTATCTGAATTTACTTCAGCTTAACTTCAAACTGCCTGGTCCCTCAGGCTGGATCGATGGTGCACCACGAAATACGGAATTCGCCGAAAACGACAATACCAGGATAAGGTAAAAGTGTAACCACAGGGGCCAACCTGCGTCAACACTGCAGTGGACGAGCAGCCCGGGCTGGGGAAGACTTTCTTGGCTGGAAGAGTAATCTACTAAACCCGCACTCAGTGACTGGTCTCTGGTGGATTCTTCGAGATCGCACGTTTTGTGCTCGTACCGCGTATGAAAACGCGCAAAATTTCCCTTCTGTGGCAAGTGGATCGCAACCTTGTCAGAGCCTGAGACGGCATGTACCTGATATCCGTATAGCATGCGGCGGTCAGCACAGCAGCAGCAGCAGCTAACGGCGAGCGTTGGGCTAAATAAGCTTTAGCAGCCGTCGTCTCAGGGAAATCTTCCTGTAAAAGCTGCTCCACTTGAGTTGTCCAAGCCAACGGCTCATGCTCTACCGACGTTCCACAGTCCCCGATGCACCAAGCGCACGCCATCAGTCGGCCCGGCCTGCTTTGCGGCCGTCCAGGGCGTATGCTCGCGTGCATGGGCGAGTTTCGGTAAGGACGACCTGACGCGGTGGCCGTGAAGTTCGCGGCAACTCAAAGTAAAAAAGGAGACATAGATGGATCGGAATATAAAGAGAGGAGGGACAGAGCTGAGAGGAAGAGATCTAGGAGAAAGTGTGTGTGTGTGTGTGTGTGTGTGAGAGAGAGAGAGAGAGAGAGAAAGAGAGAGAGAGAGAGAGAGAGAGAGAGAGAGAGAGAGAGAGAGAGAGAGAGAGAGAGAGAGAGAAAGAGAGAGAGAGAGTCGTTCATCAGCCGTATCCTTCCGTAACCCTGTGCTGCCACCACTGCCCACTTTGCACTACACACACGACGTGACTAGGGCCACTGCTATTCCTTCCAGAAACAATGAACCCACTGCTCCACAGGGCACCGGGGCCCGCTCACAATACCCAACATGGGGCCCCTTGTTCTGTATTACATACTCGGAAGGCGTATACTTGCAGGCAGGCCATCCCCTTCACTGTGTCTTATCTTCAAACAGTATTTGTATCTGCACGGTTCTGCCTGTACGTGTCAGGGCCCAGTACGTGCTCAGTGCCTGGCCAATTTCACACCTTTCATGTAGCATTCGCCACATGATTGGGGTGTTCATATGGAGGGTGTTAGTGTCATGAGTCACTTGCACATTTGCATTTTTTAAACATTCCAAAGTTGAATCTCTAGTCCTTCCTCACCTGCCTGGGTTTTAAACATTGAACTAAACAAAGTGACAAAGGTCAATAGCTCATGCCCCCAATCTCCCTGTGTGGAGATCTTTATATCCCCAACTGTCAAAGTATGTAAAATCCGTCACAAGGATACCTGCACCTATGTCCCAATACTGAAAACTAGCAACTACTATTAGATGTCTTCCGTGGCTACTCTGATGCCATTCCTCTGTATTGTTGACTCACATCAGTACATCACCCGTATGCAAGTGACTAATGTATCAGTGGCGGAGGTTACAGGAGTTGGTTACGGCAATATGAGTGATAGTTTGACATTTCCGTAGGCATGTGCAATGCTGTTGTGGATAAACGAATGGATGGATGGATGGATGGATTGATACCTTGATTCATTTCCCCTCTCTACTTTGACTGGGTCACATCCACCACCCTCTGCATTCTGATGGGCCAGCCCTTGCTCTGGCATGTATGTCAGTTTGTATGTCCGGATGTCCCTCCTGCTCCAGCTCCCTCTCCACTTTTACTGACCTGCATCCACATCGTTATGCAATCTGTCCACAGGTGTCAGCACGTCCTTGGCATACAGCCTACGCCCTTGGTGCCGACATTGCTACTGCTGAATCCAGTTGCCAGCCAGCCTCTCAACGTGCAGAGCTGGCCTCCCTCAGATCTACTCTTGCAGAGCAAGTGGAGGGCTTTGATGCTCCCAGGGTGGAGACCTCGCAGCCAGAGGTGGTGCTAGCTGCAGCCGTGGTCCTGTCACTGGTCACCAGAATACCCGACTGGCAACAGGATCTGTCTAACATGGATGCCAACAATGCGGTAGTGACATTCCTGGAGCAGAAGGAGAGACAAGTACAACCGCTGAGTCTCCTTCCCTTCTTGACCCTCCTGACAGCTAAGGCGGTCCTGAATTCATCCAGGCCCAAGGAGCGCAAGCTACGCATTGCATTGAGACTTCGGTACAGGCTGATCAGCTGGGCCTATCTGCACCACGCATCAACATACGCAGCAGGAGAAATCAAGGTGAACCTGGTTCCAGCCTTATGGGCAGCAGCCGGTGAGCTGGATCCATGGTTCAAGACACCCAAGGCGGTATCCATGATCAGGAGCCCTGAGCTGAGGAGCCAGCTATGGCCTGCAGATTCGGCTGCCCAAACACTGCATGCGTATGTGCCCATCATGATTAGCCTCCTCAATGCTCAGGCTGTGTGCAAGTTCAGGGACAGGGTTCAGGTGATACCAGCACCTCAGGCAGCACCAAAGAGAGTACACAAGAGAAACACAGCCATGTTCAGGGTTGTCCCGAGAGATCCAGCAGTGAGAAAATTGGCTGGAAGGAGAGCGGCACACCGCAGCACCATCACCCGTATGAGATTTGTACTTCCCCGCTTTTGTTCGCTGTCCAAGGTGGTGTGGCGGCGTAGGCAGGAAGCAGCCCCACAGAGCAGGACCAGCAATCGCATGGTGTCTATTGTACAACTGGTGGATGCCTTGAACACAGCTATCGAGTCATCTGTAGGAGAGGCAGAGGGTGCGGATGTGGCTGAGGAGGCAGCAGATGGAATCATTGTGGGCCCCATGACAGTAGGCGCCACATCAGGAGGGGGGGACACTGCTGCATCAATCAGGGTTGTTGCAGCTACAGTCTCCACAGTGGAGGCTAGTGCAGGCGCTGTTGTAACATTAGAAGAGGATGCAGCCATGGGCTCTACACTGGAGGGTGGTACAGGAGCTAGTGCAGCAGCAGTGGAGGAGGTTGCAGCCATGGGCTCTACACTGGAGGTTGGTACAGGAGCTAGTGCAGCAGCAGTGGAGGAGGTTGCAGCCATGGGCTCTTCACTGGAGGTTGGTACAGGAGCTAGTGCAGCAGCAGTGGAGGAGGTTGCAGCCATGGGCTCTACACTGGAGGGTGGTACAGGAGCTAGTGCAGCAGCAGTGGAGGAGGTTGCAGCCATGGGCTTTACACTGGAGGTTGGTACAGGAGCTAGTGCAGCAGCAGTGGAGGAGGTTACAGCCATGGGCTCTACACTGGAGGGTGGTACAGGAGCTAGTGCAGCAGCAGTGGAGAAGGTTGCAGCCATGGGCTTTACACTGGAGGTTGGTACAGGAGCTAGTGCAGCAGCAGTGGAGGAGGTTGCAGCCATGGGCTCTACACTGGAGGGTGGTACAGGAGCTAGTGCAGCAGCAGTGGAGGAGGTTGCAGCCATGGGCTTTACACTGGAGGTTGGTACAGGAGCTAGTGCAGCAGCAGTGGAGGAGGTTACAGCCATGGGCTCTACACTGGAGGTTGGTACAGGAGCTAATGCCGCAGCATTGGAGGATGTTTTGGGTTACAACTCAGCACTGGAGGTCAATGTAGCATCATCAAGAAGAAAAAAAAAGACTAAGAAGCCTGGCCTACCTATTGCAGACAGTGATCCTGATAAAGATGAGGTACCAGCGCACTCTCTTCAACAGTATGACATCCCCATTCCCACTCTTCCTGAAATGGGTGGAACCAAGATGCAAGATCTGCTGCCACTGCTTGAACAAGTTGCATCCTTGATAACTGCTGTCAGTGGAAATATTCAACCAAGTGAAAACTTCAAGGAGGTAATTCAGAGCGCTCCTCTTGATATCAAAGCCAATGGGTGGGAATTTCAGGCAAGGGAAGCATTCGAGGTGTGTTTAGATGATTCGTCAGCCTTACTGCAAGCGCTAAAATTGCCGGTGGGGCAGCGGTTTATCACCTACCTTGATGTCAACACACGGTACTACATGTCCCAAGTGATAATTCAAAGCGTGAAGCCTCCTCTGATAGCCCTGCGAGATGTTGCCTTGCTGCTAGATCCAACTGATGATGCTTTGACCTACTTCCTAAACATTGAAGATTTCAATTCCAGATTTGGTTCAGATGTGGTAGCTGATGGCATCCCTGCAATAAAATCCACTGGCTTCTGGACATTTTACAGTAAGCTTATCGCAGGAATCTACTCGCTGCAATCTGCCAGCAATCTTCTCGCAGCATTCTTCTCGGGGAAATCTGGCATCCCAGTAACAGCTGGCGGTCTCAGGGAGTTCGTCAAAGCTGTGCAGGCCTGCAGCTCATTAACCACAATAGTGCGCCTGTTCAGCGATGCTAACCCCAGTGAGGCTGCCAGCGCTATTGCACGCTATGATGGTGACAATGCTGAGGATCTAAATGCGTCAGGCACCTACAGAACTGCTGCACTATCTGCCAGAACCGCTATCTGTCTCTTACTGATGAGCAACGCACCATTACTCTATCGAGATGGCTGGGAAGCTCTTGCTAACTGCCTAAGCAGTGACGTGCGGTATGTTCTCTCGCAGCTCATCCTCCAAAGTACAGAACCTCAGCTGATCGCTCTTCGGCCAGTAGCATTGAGATTGTACCCAAAATTAAACATAATCTCTCTGTTATCAGGTAACAATCCCTCCCCAGACACGGTTCTTCACTGTTGGCAAATGGCAGCTCTAGCTGACTTGGACGACCCTGTGGCCACCTTCACAAAAATGTCTAAAAGAACACAACAAGCAATCTTCAAGGACAAGCGGGCCATCTTGCTGCTTAGATTGCTTCTACGTGATCCGGTCCCTAAAGCTTTCCACTCTGCCTTCGCTTATTTGCTTTACTTTTGCCCGGGAGCAGCCAAAAGCTACAGCCTGCCAAGCGGATCTCCCAAAGTGAAGCTACCTCAGTTCTCTGTCTCAGGGAACTACATAAGGCTTGAGGACTGGCCGTATGTTGTTACAAAATTCCTTCAGTCTATCGTCCGACTGCAGGATGAAAAGCAACCTCTGGATCAAAGAAGAAAAATGGATCAGTCAGGATTTGGGTCTAGTCAGAATGCCAGTCCTTTCAAGCTCCAAGCACAGCTTGAGATTGTGCTATGTCTGGCCATGGACTACACCTGTCCTGAGGGAGCTAACACACAAGAAGCTGGAGCATCTACGTTTGTAAGCCAGGTTCTAGAATTTGTGGAGAGAGGTCCCCTCTCCAATGTTGCTTCTCAATTGCTTGCCAAAACCATCTCTACAAGCAGCAGGCCTCAGATTGCAGCTCTATTGCCAATGGCGTGGGAGCTGGACCCCTCAAAAGACCTGGCAAAGCATGTGCTGCTTTCACTTCCATCCTCGTCCTCTCCAGCGCTACTTACAGTACGCAGCATCCTTGACAAGGCAGCTGCTGAGCACTGGAGTGATGTGATGGGAGTTGTGATGTCCGCACTACAATCCTTAGACAGAGAAAAGCAGCAGTTGGTGCTTAGCGAGGGAGGGGCCTCCAGTCTGGTGGTGCTGCTGGTAGACAGTGCTCTTACAGCAAAATCTACAGAAGAAGCTCCCCCCAGCATGCGCTCTCTCCTAGCCCACTTATTACACCTCTGTCAAGGAGCCATTGCACACAGTACAACATCAGACTTGCTCCCCCCTGTACGTCTAGCTGTGGTGTCCCAACTGTCCATAAGCCTTGATGCCTGGCGATATGTAGTCCCTGGATGCCTAAGGCTATGTGCACGGTATTCAGATGCAAGCGAGGATCTGGAGCCATTGATGGAACAAGTTCTTGTCCTGGCTATGAGATCTTCTTCTCCATCGTCTGCGTCAAGCCCAGAAGCAACAGCAGCCGCCTTCAAGGGGCTTTTCCCCTCCAATACAAGACGTGATCCCTTCTCATGTCTCGCTTCAGATGACCGTCGTATCCTTGCCAACATCATTGCTCGCAGTGTTGAGGCGCCCCTTGCAGTGCTATGGCCTGTAGCCTGGGAGATCCATCCCTCTGAGGGCACTGCCCGTTTTTTAGACATACCTGGATGTGTGACAACTCTGAGTATGCTGCTCAACATACTCCGAATGGCAGCTGACGAACACTGGAGTACACGAGGGAAAGCGGCAGCTGACGTGCTGCAACGACTGGGTAGAGAGGAACAGCAGGTGGTGCTGGGCAAGGGCGGGGCCTCAAACCTACTGGTGCTGCTGGTAGACAATGCTCTTGCCGCAAAGTCTGCTTCAGAAGCTCTCATCACCATGTGTACTCTCCTGGCTCACCTGCTGCACGTCTGCCCTGGAGGCACCACACAAAGTGAACTCTTGGTCTCTCTTCCCTCTGTTGACCTGGTTCCGGTCTCTGAAGTGAACATCAACCTCGGAGACTGGCAGCACGTCGTCCAAGGATGCATTATCACACGTGGGCGGTGGTTACAGGGCAGAAGTGGTCAGAAGGCAGTGGATCTGGACCACTGTGTGGAGACTGTCCTAAGCTTGGCCTCAAGCTGTTTGGATCCCATGACTGGTTCAAGTTCGGACGCGGCAACTAATGCGCTGAACCTACTGCTTGCCCATGAAGGCCAAGAAGGACTTACAGAGCTGGGCACGTTTGCAATCCTTTCACCTGATGACCGCCATGCCCTTGCCAACATCATCGCCAAAAGCGCTAAGGCTGAACTCATCAACCTCCGGCCAGTAGCCTTGCAGCTGCACCCCCATGACGACATTGCCAAGCACCTGCTCAGTGAGTTTGCATCCTCTCCCTCTTCAGACCTGCTGCTCAGCATTATGGGAGTGGCAGTGGCACGCAATAGGCCGTGGAGCGGCGCGGGTAAAGAAGCACTCTCTGCCTTGCAGCTGATGCCACTTGAGGCACAGGAGAGAGTCCTGAAAGATGAAAAGCAAGAAGATGGAAAAATGAAAAAGAAGAAAATCAAAGATGGTGGCCTTTCCCATCTCGTGCTGCTACTGCTAGCTGATACAGCAACAGTAGATGATGCCAAAGCAGCACTCTCCAGAGTGTCGCTTGTTCTGTCCTACTTGATGCTCGCCCATACAGCTGGGACCACAAAGCATGAGTTGCCAGCTGTCTTGCCCCCAGCATATGTGGGACTGGCAGGCTCGTTGAGTGTGAGTCAGAATACCTGGCGCCTTGTGGTTCCCAAGTTGCTTTATGTGTGTGAGCAGTGGATGAAAGGCGCTGATGTGGAGACTGCTAGCCAGATGGAGCAATGCATTGGGCAGATGCTGATGATGGCGATGAGACCAGCTGGGCCAGGAGATAATATGTCTATGGGCAGCAAGGTCTGGATCCTGCAAGAGGTAAGGGCCTGCCAGCGACTATATCTCAGGTTCAGAAGGATCAATATAGACAGGAGTTTACTCTGTCACATGCCTTGATAACACTTTCAAATGCACCTGCAAAACGAGATGTGCTGATATATAGCCATCAGCGGCAAGCCTGTTAAGATTGGTATCAACAATGCTTGCCCCTGCATGTACAGGATTCAATTAGCTTCCTCACACTGCACATTGGGGGGGGGGGGGGGGGGGGGGTCTTAGGCACCCTTTATTTGGCTTGCAAGGGTGCATTATGGGTGAGAAGGGTGCGGCAAGGGTGCATAGAAGGGCGCTAAAGACCTCCAAACTTTGCAGTGGGATTCAATTAGCTTCCTCATCTATCTTGCAATGGTTGTCACAGCCTATTCCGTCAATTATGCTACTTGACTGAGTTTTGTTTTCATGCTTCTCTGACAGATCCTCCCATCTGCAAAAGCCCATCGATCTCCTGTGGCACTACACCATGCTCGCAAGATGCTGGAGGCGCTTTGCGATCAGGTGGCTGCAAAAAAGCATGGCGCAGAGGGCAGGGCACTGGCTGAAGCCTGCTGGAAGCTGATTGGTTGGGTATCTAAGAGGCGGATACTGATTTCTCTGACGCTCTCTCCCCCCTGGCTGCTTCCCCTGCTGGGTACCATGTGCCACAGCTTGGCTGTTTCTCATGGTGGCCGTAGCTGGACAAAGGACATCCCCCCGGAGCTAGAGGGTCAGGGCTTACTCTTTGCTGCTACCACCTGCAACCTGCAAGGGCACCACAAGGAAGTACTGCAGCTGATGAAGCAGTACCTGAGCAAGAACAAGAAAGTGGGTCACTTAATTTCACATTTTTTCGTGTGGTAGCTGTGGAAGCATGTGTAATGAGCCAGTGTATGAGTTGTAAGCTGCAGACTACTTGAGGCCAGCCCATCACAAACAGCGGCAGTCTTATCATCCAGGGTTCTATGCTGTGTGTTCTATGTTGTATGAAGTGTGACCGTGATCATCACACATATCATTGATGGCCTTATCGCCCATGTCTATGATCTGTAATCGTGCTTATTTAGTGTGACCATGCTTATTTGGTGTGACTATGCTTATATAGTGTGACCATGCTTATTTGGTGTGACTATGCTTATATAGTGTGACCATGCTTATTAGGTGTGACTATGCTTATATAGTGTGGCCATGCTTATTTGGTGTGACTATGTTTATATATTGTGGCCATGCTTATTGAGCGTGACCAGGATCATTTATCGTGAGCTGTTCCTCCCTGTCTGCACTTGCACTGGACCTGCAGCTATCTTCTGACACACACAGAGCCTGCACTACCGTTTGGTGGTACTGTAGTTGCCACCCACCATTATGAATGCAGACCTTCAAACATATATAGCAGCAGCAGAAAATTGATGCACATCATACCCTAACTAATATGTTTTGGTGCCGCAGGTGCCAAACACCATGGTTGATGTAGTCCTTCAGGCGTGTGCACATCAGCAGAAGTGGGATACAGGTGTGTCTGGCTGTCTTCCACTGCAAATTTAGGGGTCTTCAGCACCCTTTTCTGCACCCTTACAGCACCCTTCCCTCCCAGAATGTACCCTTATAAGCCAAGTATAAGGGTGACGTAGGCCCCCCAAATTTGCAGTGTTCACTATACGGACAATTGACAATCCAAGCTTACCTGTAGACCAATGTGTAATCGGTTGTTCCTGGGCTGTATAAATGTGTAATGTGTGCAAGTTAGGTTCATTTTGAAATGTAGGTGAGCCACGCTGTCTTGCAGATGTAAGAGTGACATATGTGTGTGGGTACGCGTGTGGGTATGCGTGTGTGTAGGTGGGTGGTGGATAGGTGGGCGGCCATTGACAAGAACAGTACCATTGACCTCTTTGTGAAGCTGGATCAATACCTGAAGGAAGAGCAGGTGGGTAGGCAGTGGGCGGGTAGTGGGTAGGAGGGTAAGTGGGTAGCTAGTGGGTGGGTGGTGGGTAGGAGGGTAAGTGGGTAGCTAGTGGGTGGGTAGGTGGGTGGGTAGGAGGGTAGGTGGGTAGGTGGGCGGCTGCGGTGAGCCACGCTGTCTTGCATAAGTAAGAGTCAGGTTGAATCCCTATGCGTCTTGAGTTATTGGCGGAGCCCCCCCTTCTCGGGGGTTGTCTGTCCGACCGTGCGTGCAACCGCACGAATCCTGACAAGAAAGCCAACTGTCTCGCAACTAACTGGCTTCGGTCCGCTAGATTCCGATACCACCTATCGGTCCCTGTCGCTCCAATAACACTCTCCTTCAATTTTCTGCGTCGCATGCAAAGCCGCCTAGGACTTGTTTTTTTAGTTACTTTGTTCATAGTTACTTTCTAGGAAGTCAAATCCATGTTGGTCATTAATGGGGAGGTAAAAACCTTGGACAAACTGTGAAGTATGCAGACAGCTTTGCAGCAATAAACCAATCAAACACCCGCACCAATGCTTGCAGTGGGGTGGCCGCTGTTGGAGGCCTTGAATCTTGGGCTGCATGTGTGGTCCTCTGATGATGGTATGAAGAAAGGGATGGAGTGCTTGAAGCAGCTGCCTGTGGAGCAAGCAAGCAATGTGATGACTCTAATGGAAGCATGCATGTATGATGAACAAGGTGAGTCACATGCATCATAGGCACTGAGAGTGTTAGATGGTTACTTATGTTGTTGCTGTTGCTGTTAGCGGTGGTGCTGCTGCTGCTGCTGCTGCTGTTGCTACCAGGATACTACAGTTAGTCATTTTTGGCTGCTTCGAATGCGTAACTGCCTTGAAAATATGTGCGCCCGCAAACGGGCCCTTTAAAACTGCTTCTTTCACGCAATTACTTATCTTTTTGCGCTTTTAGTGTGTTTACTCGAGCCAGTTAGCAAGTCAGAAAGTCAGGTTAGCAAGTCAAGTCAGCGAGTCAAGAAGCAGCTCGAGTGCTAGTTGACAGTTGCTGTTAGTGCTGCTGCAGTCGCTGCTGCTGCTACTTCCGCGTTTGTTGAAGTTCATCAGAGTTGGTCGTGCAGATCAGATGTCAGAGAGGCAGGATCTGATTTCCCCCATTCCATGGTTTGTATCCCACTGCAGTGAGCCCAGAGGCGCGCACTCGTATGAGCCTTGCTGCAGCTGAGCTGGTCCTCACATTCCAGCCTGTCAATGAGTCCAGCCTGAGCAAGATCCTGGACGCATATGCTGTCTGTGCAGAGTCAGCACTGGATCACTGCAGCACAGCCTCCGACCATCCTTCGGAGGTCATACTAGACCCGCGCTTCCACTGCAGAAAAGCCGAAGAACTTGTCCGGCGCTTCTGCTCTGAGACGCCTGCTACTGAGGAGGAGGAGGACTCAGCAGTAGTGACTCCCTCAGCTTTGATCTACACAGCATTGATCTCGGTGTATGCTGCAGCCCAGCAGCCTACTGAGGCTGTCCAAGTAGCAGTGAACCTATCCATGGCATCAGATGCACTGAGGCACCCTTGCCCTAAGACTCTCCCAGCGCTGACAGCCAAACCAGGGCAGCGTGCACTGCCTGCTGCTGATGCTTGCTGGTGGGCGAGAAGCCATCTACCCCTCGCTGAATGGCTGGAGGTTGTACACTGCAGCATGCAGGTGGCTGCATCACAGGGCTGCTACAGGGGGGTCTCCTATTTGTTCCAGGAGGCTCTGCTCCAAGCTGGTGCCGTGCAGCATGAGGGAATCATACAAGAGGTACTGTACATCTTAAATTGCAGGTTTTAGTTGTACTACTGGTTTCCAATGTACATCTGCATATTTCTACTAGACAGAAGGGGCACACCGTACACTACTGATGTTCATGTTTCCCTCTTGGCTTTGTCAAGCCGCAGGCACACTTGGAGTACAGTAGGGCACCAAGAAAATGTTAGCATCAGCGTCAGCGTCATATAAGGGTATATCCTAGACGTGGGGAGGGGGGGGGGGGCAAAAAAACGGTAAAGAACCCATCCCCAATCTGTTGTCTGACATCCCTCTGCAGTCCACCACCCACCCCCCGGCTCTGGAACCCACTTCACAGCCATGATCTCAGTCACCACTTAATATTATGTTGTTATAGTAGTTGCATTTTCTGCAATTGTAAAGGCCTATCCTTTGGTGCCGGTCTCATGACCATCGGGCATGATTGGAAAAAGGCAAATTATCATCATCATTTAGGGTCGGGGAGAAAATGTATATTTTTATTTGTATAAGCCGTATAAACGTATGAACGTATACACGAATATAAATAAACAAATACAAACGTATGTACATTTTGTGCACTTCTGAAGAAAATACCTTTATATAGGTTTGAAGGTATTGCCGCGTTGCTGATTTTGTGTTCACATTGCACTAGGCTTGCATCATCCATCCTTCAAGCCCATTAAGGAGCACAGCTTGTGGAATGGAAGGCTAGGTGGAGCTCTGATATGTTTGCCATCCTGGCTGTCTAAATCAAACGTTAGGCCACATTTAAACAAAATGGAAAGTGTGAAAGGTGAATTTTATTGCATGTTGTGATAGAGGAGGTCAGGCTTTCCGATGAGCTTTCTAAATGATAAATTGAATGAAAACAAAAAAAAGGCGTGTCCCGGGATGCGTGCTGTACTTTTCAAAGCACAACTCAGAAGTTTCTATACGACGTATACTCATATGTTCTGTAAGAAATCTATATATATATATAAAGAAATCATGGTCGTGGTCGCGGTCGTGGTCGTGGTCGTGGTCGTGGTCGTGGTGGTGTCATCATCGCGTACCCACGTGCCACGGGCGTGCGAAGGGTAACCGACTTGCAACTGACTTTCCGTACACCCAAGTCTTCGCCCAGTGATTTCAATTGCCGAAACAGCAGATGCGCTAAGCTATGCGCGCGCTCATTTCATGTCCACAACTGCCTCCCATACTGCGACTGCAATGAATTGCAATGAAATGAGTGAGGAGATCCTCTCCTCGGAGGTCATTTGCTGACCCTCAGATCGCTTTGCACGGCGCTCGGAATAATAGTTGTCAGTGTATTGCTTCACGGAGCGACCTGCGGCTCATGCTCTAGAACTTTCACTTCGGCTCATGATTCGGCTGGCCCTTGACTTTCACTTGGCTCACGCATGCGTACTTCTTTCTTCATCTCAGCATTACATTCGTCATCGCATTATGCTATCACATAGCCTGAGTTGCTATCACATCGCCTGATTCTTGATTGGAGGTAGTTGACTTCCATTCTCCAGCCTTTCTGCAGGCTCTATTGATAAATTCATCTTGCTGCGAGCTTAGACACAGGCGCGGCTCATGGTATCTCTGCACGACCAAAGTCCCTGCAACCCTGTGACGTCCTTCCGACGTCCAACTTCCTTCTTGCTGCGTGCTCCTTGCACCGCGTGCAATACCTCTTCAAGATCTTCCCCCCCACCCCACACCACTCACACCCTGCAACGATAAGGTTATTTTCGCGCTGAGCTGTAGCGAGTGCGTGACAGAGTTGACCGAGCGAAGGCCCTTTCGGGAAACAGCTTGCACGCCCAACTAGGTATCTATGCGCGAAGAGGAAGCTACAGGTAAGCCCCTCTGCTCTCGCGCAATTCCGATCTTTCAAGCTGAGTCTGAAACTGCGCAGACGTTCGTTTGCAATTCCCAAAAGTCTTCGCATTTCCGCGTCGTCTGACGAAACGTCTAAACGTCTGCGCGATTTCGAACTCAGCTGGAAACGTCATAATCGCTTCGGTTAAACCCATCTGCTAAAGTGGCCGAGAGAATATCAGATTAATGGGAACGGAGAAGCAGGGAAGTGAGTGTGTGTTGGCGGGTAAAGTGGTGAGGCAAATTTGAGATTGGGCCTGGATCGAGGTTTGGGCAGAGTGGGGACTGTGTGTGTGGGGGGGTGGGGGGGTGGGGGGTGGGCGGTGCATGGGGAGGGATTAGTGTGTGGTTAGTTGGTGCTGTGGGGGGGGGGGGGGGGGGGGGGGGGGGGGCAGATGTCGATTTGAAGTGGGGAAACATGATGACTGTGTTTATGAGAGGGGTGGAGGTGAGGACATATGTGTAGCCCATTCTGTAACCCAGCCCCACGGGCACCCTATTATGATTGGGGTAGGGGTGATGTGTGTCTGTGTGGCCACCGGCCACACGGGCTACCGTACTAGTAGTATATATATACATATGAGCCTATAAATGTATGAGTATACGTTCCTATGTCGGCCCAACTCTATCAATGTTGCATTGTTTCGTGGGGCTTGGCGGTTAGGACCCCTTGGCCCTGATCTGCCCACCCTAAAAAATGGGGTGTCTTCAATTATTTATTATGTGTGTATGTTATAGTCCAAGGGAGCCAAATAGGCTTCAGGGACCAGCCTAACCTCGATACAAAAAATGCTTAGCACAACCTTGAGCACGACAAGGGAAATAAACGTGGGAATATATATGCTTCCCTTGCTGCAACCTCAATGCATAACAATATGGCTATGGGGCTGGCTTGACTGGCTGAAGGGTACAATGTAGTCCTTGGCAACACGTGGTCTTAAACGGGGTCATCATCGAGCAACATACTCCAGAACAAGTCCTGTGCAGCATCGCAAGCAACGCGGAAAATTGGCGGAGTGTGTTGGCGACGGAACAAAAGGTGGCAACGGAAGCGAGTTAGTTACGAGAATGTTGGCTGACATGTCAGGCTTTGTCTCGGGGGGCTGTCGGACGGACGAACGCACAAACGGACAACAGGGTAACCCTGGGGGCTCCAGACCCCTTGAAGAGGGGGCTCCGCCAACAATACCGACGCGTCTAGCAGGGATGCCTCAGCCCACTGTATGCTCTCGACGTCTGTTCGACTGCCTTCAAAAAAGTAATGATAACGCCTGGTGGGGCGTGGTATTAAGGGAACCCGTCGTGCGCGGGCAGAGAACGGTCTACCACCTCGACTGGACAAGCTACCATCGCAGTTGACAACGACCTGCAACGCTCAGGGTGACCGTAGGGGGAATCGAACCCCTGACCCTGCCATGTTTGAGCGATTAGGTGTACCACTAGACCAATCGTATCACTGAAACAGGCTGACTGCCTTCAAGCATGCTCAAGAATTCTGATGGCGCTCTAAGTTTACGGGGTTGCTGCAATGCAATTGCCTGCCACACTTTGCGCAGACAGTGCTCTTTGATTGTGGGTCCATTGAAGAACATCAAATGGCACTAGGAATGAGGTCAAAGCGCTGGAAAAGAAAGGAACAGATGCACAGTGACAGAAAGAAGCAGTGATCTACTACGAGGTCTTGCTCTTTACTTCGTGCACGGGGTGTGTGGGGAGAGGTAGAGACAGAAAGAGACCCTGACCCCCCCCCCCCCCCCCCCCTCCCCCACCCCACCCCCTGGACAGAATGTGTAGTGGATCTCTCCCAAATAGCTTACATGGTTTGTTATTTAGTACAGGAATAACCCAGTTCCACTCCCATGGCATCATGTGGGCTAGAAAAAAGTCATTGAAAAGTACTGTTTTTGTAATTGCAGTTTTGCCCTGAACACCCACCCAGCCCCCAAACTTTGTAATCACAAATATGTTTTTGTACTGGTCCAAATTAAGAAATAAGGCCAGATTATGGTGCTCTCTACGAGCTGTACGGAGTTGGACGATGGGTTCATTTTGGTTTGAAGTTGCCCCCCTCGTTCGTAGACTATATTTTATTTGTGCACAACTTCATCTGTTGCCTGTATAACATGGTACAACATGTTGTTTCATCTGTGGTGGTGCTAGCATCCTACTTCCCAGACCTCACAGTTTCCAGCATCAGCTAGATTGACCTGGTCTCCCCCCAAATGCACCACTACCATGTTTTCAGCTTTAGCTACATTGACATTGCTACCATGTTTTCAGGTTTAGGTATATTGACCTGACCTGGACTCCACCCCAAATGCACCGCTACCAGGTACTAGGCTGCTTGCCTGATGACCAGGCCACCACCAGGCCAGACCAGAAGCAGCTGCTCTTTGATGTGATAGAAGCGGTGGGTGAGGAAGGCTACTACCATATGGAGGATTGGGAGGGGGGCATGCTGAAGGCCGACGCTAGCTGGCTTGCTAGACTGAGAGTGGATAACACGAGCAGTCGGAAGTACGTCCAAGACAGGTGAGGTAGGATTTCGATCGTGAATCATTGGCGAAGCCCCCTCTTCAAGGGGGCGGGAGCCCCCATGTTTACCCATTTGTCCGTCTGTCCGACCGAAAAACTTAAAGCCCGACACGTCAGCCAACGGTCGCGTAACTAACTCGCTTGTCAGCTCCGTTGTTGCCACCTTTCGTTCCGTTGCCAACACACTCCGCCAACTTTCTGCGTCGCTTGCGACGCTGCATAGGACTTGTTCATTTGCTGATGCATCTCTCTTTACCATCGGGCCAACAGAAAAGGTACAACATGCTTTTTCTTTTCCTTCTAGCACGATGCCTTGGCTTTTTCAGTGACGTACATTTTGGGATGATGAAGTTGGCAGCACCAGATCAAGCGCATCATAGCCCACTAATAGATTCACCGTTAGCCTGTGTACCATCCATGTTCGTAAGCCCCATTCAGTGATATACAATGGTCTAGTGGTAGACCAGATCGCTTGAGGATGAAGAGTCGGGGGTTCGACTCCCCCTTCGGTCGCTCTTGGCGTTGCAGGTCGTTGTCAACTTTGATGGTAGCTTGTCCAGTTGAGGTAGGAGACCGCTCCCCACTTGTGTACGACGGGCTCCCTTAACACCACGCCCCACCAGGCGTTATCATTACCTTTTTCATGTTGGTACCAGCCACAACTTCCCCTGCCGCAGTCCATGCTGCAACTTAACAGATTTGACCTCTTGCTCTTGTTCTTGTTTTTTATTTACTTTGTAAATATAATACCTAGGCCTTGTAAGAAGGCCTAGCATGGTTTAGAACATGATTACCCTTGCAAGACCACGCCAACAAAACAACTTTAGCCACATGTATCATATGCATCCTACAAACTCCCTCCAACTAGGCCTATCCAAAGAAGCCGCCCTCAAGCTTAGCACTCAACCCCACCAACTCGCCACCATCTCGTTCCAGTTAGTCGGATCATGTAGAAGGCATAGGAATCAATACCAGAATCTTCTCCCCTGGGGGGTTAACCCCTCCAGCCACCCACCCATCCGCCCTCCATGGTGGCAGGCCCTGGCGCAAGCTAACTTGACCTTAGCCTCGAGCCTCGTTGTATAGGGCATTATATTTATGTATGTTTCCTATGCATCATCTTCTACAGTATAACCAGTTTTCCAACGCTGTACGACTTCACCTTCCCTGTTGTTTGCCAGGACGGAAGAGCTGGCCCAGGCGTGGGTGGCACCTTCTTTTGATAATGCGGAGAACGATCAGCTGGATAACGAAGGGGTACAATGGACACCTTACAATGATGACAGTGAAGATATCAAGGATGCGGGAGTGGAGGATAGTGCTGCAGAATCTCAGCCAGTAGATGGAGCTGAAATAGTTGCTTACTTTGGTGGAATGGTGAGTCCTGCCCATGCCTGCCTAAATATATTAATTGTTGAGTAGTTACAGCATTTTTATGTTGCAAGCGTCCCCAGCTACTGAAGAAGCCCAGATTCCATGAATTTCATGGACAGAAACATGGAACCCTTCCTTTTTTGCTGTGGAAACAGCATGGAAGTGACATAGGGGTCGGGTAGGTAGGTGAACAGGTTGGGGTGTCTGCTGCAACCTGCCTAAATATCATATCATGGCAATGGCTGCCAGGACATGCACTATGTAAAACGTGTTAGCCAAACAGTCCATGAACTGGCATTGGTCTGGTTTCGCATGTCCCGGCAGCCAGTTGCATGTTTGTGTGCACCATTGCAATGATGTTGGCCCTGGCAGGCATTGCTAATCAGGACAGGCACTGTTATGTCGGCATTCCTGCCCATGACAGACATCAGTATTTATCACAGCATGTCACTGCTGCTCAGGACAAGCATTGTAACCCCTGGCATATTGTCTATATTGTCTTTGCAGGCATTCAAGAAGAGTGACGAGGAGTGGGTTGCTAGGCTGTACCCCGGCATGAAGCTACGATGGTATGGCAGTGGTGCTGATGCTGGCAGACAAAGACTGAAGACACTGATCCAGAGCGTCAAGGCAGGAAGGGTGTACCATGGTAAGCAAACAGAAAACCCAAACAACAACACCAGAGCACCAAGTAAGATCACTGTCTTCTTCGCTGTGTGCACCACCCATACCCTATGTATCTTCTGTCTTCTTCGCTGGCTGCACCACCCATACCCTCTCTATCTTCTGTCTTCTTCGCTGTGTGCACCACCCATACCCTCTCATATCTTCTGTCTTCTTCGCTGTGTGCACCACCCATAACCCTCTCTATCTTATGTCTTCTTTGCTGTGTGCACCACCCATACCCTCTCTATCTTATGTCTTCTTTGCTGTGTGCACCACCCATACCCTCTCTATCTTATGTCTTCTTTGCTGTGTGCACCACCCATACCCTCTCTATCTTCTGTCTTCTTCGCTGTCTGCACCACCCATACCCTCTCTATCTTGTGTCTTCTTTGCTGTCTGCACCACCCATACCCTCTCTATCTTCTGTCTTCTTCGCTGTCTGCACCCACCCATACCCTCTCTATCTTCTGTATTCTTCGCTGTGTGCACCACCCATACCCTCTCTATCTTATGTCTTCCTTGCTGTCTGCACCACCCATACCCTCTCTATCTTATGTCTTCTTTGCTGTGTGCACCACCCATACCCTCTCTATCTGTCAAGCAGAAGCCTGCTTGATACACACGGCTTTCTTTTGAGTAAATGCGGTTGCGTAAGACCCTGTCTCAACAATCACCGGCACATCCCTTTCGGGGAATATAGCATCGCTTCGATATTGCGTCCCATGCTTTGGTCGCCTTGCCATATTTCACGCCTTCATTCGAGCAATGGACGGCACCGCATCGCGCGGTGATTGCGTGTTTATCGAACGAGCTCATGGCGGTTTTGGAATTATTGGTCAGCCTCGCCATGAGTTCATAATGACTATGACATTTGCTCTCGATACAAGATTTGAGGGGCTTGAAGTTTTCTCAATGAATTACACCAGGAAAGACCCCAGGTATATCGGGTGAGGGAGT